>PVJA010000768.1:0-15416 GCA_004027025.1 Myocastor coypus
TTTTTTTTTTTTTTTTTTTTTTTTTTTTTTTTTTTTTTTTTTTTTTTTTTTTTTTTTTTTTTTTTTTTTTTTTTTTTTTTTGTCTTTTTGAGACAGGGTCTCACTATGCAGTTGAGGCTGGCCTTGAGCTCACTTTTGTAGCCCAGGCTGGTCTCAAACTCGCACCAATCCTCCTGCCTCAGCCTCCCAAGTGCTGGGATTACAGGTGTGAGCCACCACGCCCAGCTTCTTTTTCTTTTTTAAAATGTGTTTGGTACAGCTCACTATGCAGCTCACTATGCAGCTCAGACTTGTAGTGATCCTCCTGCTTTCAGCTTCCCCAGTGTTGGGGTTACAGGCGTGCACCACCATGCCTGGACTAGGTGGCTGGCTCAGCTCACCAGGGGACAGGGCCAGTGTGGCATGTGGTGCTGGGGATTGTACCCTGTCCCTTCACTTGCCTAAGCAGGCGCTTAGTCTGTTGAGCTATCTTATCAGCCTTGGCCCTACAGGACCATGTTTTCCAAAGAGCTACAATTAGCTGCTTAGTCTGTCCCTTGAGTTCTGAAACCAGAGTTTCACTACTGTTATGATATTCTGGTGTTGGTGCCAAAAGGAATGACGAGAAACCCGATGAATTTAGCTCAGAGGACTCACCGAGATTTGTCTCTCTGGAAGTGAGCCTCGACCTACAGAAGAATCTTACTTTTATTGAATACCAAAGGACAGCCTACAGAATTTGCATAACTGCTTTGGGGAATGCAGACTAGAGACCCCTATCACCATTTACCTAACATCAGGTTAATACAAATACTAATTGAAAACATTCCAAGCAAGGGAAGAGACAACAATCAAGGAGCCATTAGAATAACCCGGTTGTCTGCTTCCTTGAATCCAGATTTCAGGAATCCCCAAGTAACCCCCTACAGCTGTCCTTGGGCTTTATTGTTCTCTACTTAAGATGCTTGGTCCTTATCTCTACACACTACAGTTCCAGGCTGCCGTAATCCTAGTACTCTCAGAGGGCCTTGCTCTCTGGGGTACCAGAACACTCTGGGCTCATCTCGTATATTCCTGTCTGAGGAATAAGCCACTTCTTTGCCCAGGCTTCATTCCTGGCATGAAGGCGAGGTTTCAGAACCATAGCCTGGTGTTACCGAGGTTATTGCAGGGGCCAGTTGTTCATGGGCCCATGCAGTGAGCAGAGCACCTGTGTGTGATCAGCTCCATGACTGCATACGGCTCACTTGACCTCGTTTGACCTAGTGTCCATTTGCTGGTCCTCAGGGACATAGGAAATGAGAGAAGTAGACTGTCATCATTCATTGCGTGATCTTACTGCACATGTCATGACCTTATTTGTTTTTTGTTTTGCAGGACCAGGGTTCGAACTCACAATCTTGCACTTGCCAGGCAGGCACTTGTACCATGGAGCTATCTCCCTGGCCCCTATGATCTTAGAACAATGGCTGTATTGCTGCTGAAAGCTGCTCAGTGTTTTCTTTGTAAACTTCCTGGTCTGCTACACAGTGTCTATGTCTATCCTGTGAGCAAACAGCTATGGCTCATTGTATTCTCTCCCCCTCATCCTGCCCAAGTTCTGTAGATACGCATGTGAGTCTTTGTGGTTGAGAATCTTCTCCAGTATTTCATAGCAAGGATCCAGAACAGTAGATTCTTAATTCTTGCATTCTGTTGGCAGTTTTTCTGCATCCTCCAGCTTGAAAGTCAGTTGGACTAGGTATAAAACTCTTAGTTCCTGTGTTCTTAGGGATCGAACTTGGGACCTTTTGCTTGCCAGGCATGCCCTTAAGTCACTGAGCTATCTCCTTGGCTTCCCTGAGTATCTTAAATATCTTAAATATGCCATTCTATTGTCTTCTTGCATAGAGCACTGCTGTTGAAACACAATGCCTTTCTTTCTAAGTAACATTGCAGTTTTCATTTTGTTTTTTTTATTATGCTTATTTTACTATCTGTAAAGATGGTTTTCTGCTCCTTGTGTCCTATCCTTTGGGCAGGGGGTGACTTATTTGTTTTATATCACATTAATTTTCTAGGTAGGTTTTAACAGACCACCACAAGTGTAGCAGCTTAAAACATAAATCGGGAGTTCAGAAATTAGATATGAGTCTACTTGGGCTGAAGTCAAGGTGCGGCAGGCTGCCTTTTCTTCTGGGCTCTGGGGATGGGGGCCTGCTCCCTCCATTTCAGAGCTAGTCTTGCAGCATCTCTAAATATTCTTCTGAAGTTTTCCTCTGCTGCTTTTTCTCTGGACCTCAGTATGTTAGGCAGGCACTCTACCACTGAGTCCCTGGCCCTGTTGTTTTACAGTGTAACTCCTTGGTTGGAAGACTTGTTTGTATAGTTTAAGCCCTGTGACGTTTATTGATGCTGCCAAGACTTGGTACATGGCTTGTTTTGCATCAGCCTCTAAGTCTACATTGGGTCCAGACATCCTTTGCTTTATTCCTGTGCAGAAAACTTCCAGTTTTGGCAGCTCAGCGTTCAGGGCATCCGTGGTATCCTGTCTAGGTGGCTTTTCTACCTTGCAGAGCTGGGGCCACCATGCTGTAGTGTATGGCCATGATCTAGTCCCTCAACTTACATTCTGGAATTAACTGAGATATGTTATCAGTCTTGTTTTGTTGTTTGTATCATCCATTTGTGATGGCTTTACTGTTCTAATTCCTTTTTTTTTGGTCTTTTTGAGACAGGGTCTCACTATGCAGTTCAGGCTGGCCTTGAGCTCACTTTTGTAGCCCAGGCTGGTCTCGAACTCACACTGATCCTCCTGCCTCAGCCTCTCAAGTGCTGGGATTACAGGTATGCAGCACCACGTCTGGCTTCAAATTCTTACCTTACTAAAAATTCAAAACTTAGATTTTTAAATATTAGGGCCCAGCGGGTTGGCTCAGTGGTCTAACGCGCCTGCTTGGGAAAGCTTGGGCGGCTTCAGGGACCGCGGTTCGATCACTGGCACCACATGCTGTGCCAGCCCTGCCCGCGGGGCGGGCTGAGCTGGCCATAAAAATGAGTGAATAAACAACAAAGGTTCTGAAACAAGAAAAAATAAATAAATAAAATTTTAAAAAAAATTAAAAAAATAAATAAAATTAAATATTAAAAATTCAACATTAAAAATTAAAATCTAACAAATAAATTAACCCAACAATTTTCAAATGAATAAAAAGTGTACTTAAAGGAAAACTCTTACAAAAAAATTCCTAGACATAGTGCTTGATTAAGTCTGATGCCAAACTGTACCAACCAGCCAGTCAGAATTAATCTCAGAGAAGAGTGTGGTTTTTCCTTGGTGGAACTTAGGAATTCTAGAACTGCTGAACTGCCTCCAGGAAGTTACAGGACTAAATAGCACTGAAGTCTGGGCTCCCACCTGGAGAGAAAATGTTGGGTATTAGAGAGGAAGCCTAATCTTGTGCCAAGAAGACTTGTGCCATCAGCCTGCATTGGTGGCTTCCGTTGGCACGTGCACACCCGAGGACCTGTGTTTGCAGCACTGGTGTTAGTCCTGCAGAGGGCCCAGAGCAAGACTGCAATGGCCCTGTGCGCATCCTGCCATTGTCTGTGCTGTTTGTGTAGACCTGTAGCTTCTGCCTGAAACATGCTGTGCCACTGCCTTTGTTCAGGCCACCTGCCAACGCCTGTGTTTGATTTGTGTGACAGCGTTTTAATTCATAATCCAGTGGAAGTATTTTCCTTGGTTACTGAATTCTGGTTTGGCGTTTTAGGACTTTGGTGGCCTTGCACCTTTGTCTCCTGGTTTATGCAGTTTCTCTTGGAGAATCAGCAGTGGGCACCACACACTTCCTGATCTGCAGTTGCAGTCCCCTGTGTTGGCCACAGTACAGATGCAAGTGTTTTGTCTTGACAGTCTCAAGAGAGACCTCATTCCTGCCAGCACACCATTCTACTCTTGCTGCCCCACTTTACTGTGCTTAACTTGTACATCAGACTGCATTGCAGTCATGGATATATAGGAAAAACGAGGCATGTACTGTTCTTATTCCGTGGTTTGAGGCTCTGATCGGGTTAGTCTCTAACTAAAGATAAAAAGGGAACTGGGCTGGGGAGGCAGCTTAGCAGTTTAAGCACCTGGCTGGCAAGTGCAAGGCCCCAAATTTGATCCCTGGTTCCGCAAATAAAAGGGATGGGGTGACTGAGGTGGTTGCCCAATGTGAAAGCCTTGGCTCAGTATCTTATACCAATAAAAAAGCCTTTTTTATAGAAAAAAATTCAAAAACAAACAGAATAATAGTAGTTCATACATTCTGTCTTATTATCACAGGTCATTTATTCAGAGTAAAAAATATGGGCATAAAAATTCTCCCTACATTATTAGCACAAACCTTTCTTTTCGATAAACTAAGAAACTAGTAGCATAACTAACTCAAAAAGTTTACCCGAAGCCATATCTGGATCTGTCTGTAGACTCTTACTGGTTTTTACCCTGGTTACAAATGTTTTTATGTCTCTGTATGTCTGATAATTCATGCTTAATGTGAGCCTTTTGAAGTGTACTGATAGCTAGCAGGTTTCATGCTATCACATGAGCATTAACCACTTGGAGGGGCCAGTGAGTGGCTCTCTGCTTGCGCCCCACACGGTTTGGGCTTACCTCGTGAGAAGGCTCCAGATCAGCTGTGCCCGGCACTGGTCCTCGCCCTCTGGGCCAGCCCTGGGCATCAGTGAGGACTGGCCCTTGGCGGTTTCTCAAGTTTATGCACAGGTTGCAGTGCAGAGTTGGTGCCTCCTCTCCAGGGCAGGGCCTGCCTGTGGTCAGATGACATCTCAATATCTCCCCCATCTCCTTTAGGCAAGGGTCGTGTGGCTGTGCTGCCGGTGCCCACCCTTTTGCAAAGTGCTCAGGGTTTCTTCTGTTTTCACTGGCTGAAGGCTTTATCACAAAAGCCATCAAAGGGATCAGGTGCTTTTTCCGGTGCTGTCAAAGTGATCTTGGACCTCTGTTCGTCCCTCTCCTGCTAGCAAATTGTGTTGATTGATGTAGGGATCCAGCTTCTCTGAGTGCCGACCAGTATAATTGCCTTGAATAACCCACCCTCAGCACCTGGTAAACCAGTAGACCTGTGGGAGTAAAAGTACAGCAGCAAGCAGAGACACCAAAACAACACCCAGGATGTAGAGGCAGATTTAGTTACATCCATGGGCACTGATCAGGATCGTTCCCAAAAAACCAGACCCTGATCTCCAGTGGTTTAGGGATAGGTGAGTACTGAGTACAGAGGCAGAAGGGCTTGTCCAGTGGGGATGAGTCTGTACAATGTGTGTCACAATGACCAGCTGTTTCTAAGAAACGAAGGTAATGGGAAGTGTTACCTGGGTAATAGCAAAAGAATATGCTGGCTGGGGGTGCATCTTCCCTTACAGGAATAGGAGCCTACGCAGCTCTACCCGTGCCCGGCTGCCATGGAGGAAATTGCCATACCCCCCCCCTCGCACCCCCAGGGTCACACACTTTGCACTCAGTACTTTTACACTTAAAAGGAATTTTGCTTTTATTGTATTGATCTGCAGTTTAAAAACCGTGCTCATTACAGGCAGAGCCATAAATTCTGCCCCAGGTGCCCCAGTGATCAGTGCTGTGTCTTAGCCATTGTCCCACGGGGTGATTTTGTTTCACAGCAGCTTGTCCTATCTCCCACCTGCAACTGGATCGTTGCGCAGCAAGGCCAAAATACCTCATCCGTAGGTAATTTTCTGTTTGGTTCTTTTTTCTTTTCCTTGTTTTTTGTTTTTGTTTGCCTTTCTCTATGATGGTACTGGGGATTTGGTCCAGTAGGTCACACACTCACAGACACACACACCACCCCGTTTTAAGATCGCTCTTTTTTCAGACAAGGTCCCAGTTGTCTAGGCCAGGCTTGAACTTGTGATCGTGCTGCCGCAGCCTTCCAGAATTCCAGGATCACAGGTGTGTGCCATCTTTCTCTTAAACAGTCACACATCTGTCTTTGTGAGTTTTCCCATTTTGGACATCTCCTGCAGGTTCAGTCACACAGTGTCGGATATATGGGTGTGGTGCTTTCAAGGTTCTTCAGGACTCATCCATAGAGAGTGTTTTATTCCTTTCTGTGGCTCTGTGTGGCTGTGTGGTATTTTAAAATCCTTTTATCACTTGATGGACATCAGATCGTTTCAGCTGTTGGATGGTGTAACACAGCTATAAACACTCATCTGGACATATAGTCTCATCTGACTGTGGGGTTGGTGTGGGGAGCCATGGTTTTAGGTTTTGGGTGCTTGTGCTATTTTGTACCAGCAGTGAGGCCCCGTTTCTGTGCATCCTCATTGCTTGCCCTTTTATTCTGGCCATCCCAGTGGGTGTGTATTAGAATCTCACTGTGGTTTGGATTTGTGTATGGTGTTGTAGTTATGGATCCTTTCCCAGCCCCAGCTCTTCTTGCTTTATGGTCTCGTATCTTTTCTCATTTAGTGTAGGTGTGCATGTGTGTGTGTGTGTGCTGTGCAGGGGATGGAGTCCAGCGGCACTGTATCACTGAGCTGCATCCCCAGCCCTTTTCATTTTGTGAGACAGGATCTAACAATTAAATGGGATTATAGACATGTACCACCATCTTTGGCTTCTATACTTTATTTTAAAAAATATTTTAGATATGAGCCGTATATGGTGGCACATGTCTATGGTTCTGGCATTCTGAGAGGCTGAGGCAGGAGGATCCCAAGTTCAAGCCCAACTTGAGCAATTTAGCGAGACCTAGTCTCAAAAGTAAGAAAGTGGGCAGCGGGTAGAGCTCAGTATAAATGCACTGGGCTTAGTCTCTGTTACCCCACCACAGAAGTGCGTGTGTATGAGTGTGTGAGTATGGGGTCATTTCACACCATGTGTGGTGGTTCTAGCAAGTGAGTCTTTGGTGTTCTGGAAGCGTTGCTTATTGCTTTTGCCAACTGTCATGCACGTGGCTTATTTTCTTGTGTGTTGAATGGTATGTAACTTTTTGGCTAATTATTATTCTTCATGTTTTGTGTGTGGGGCTAGGATCTGAGTCCGGAGCCCCACACTTGCTAAGGCTACGCTCTACCCGGGGCCTCTGTTTCTGGGAAGCCTCCTGCCACAAACACCCTGTCCCATCTTGTTAGACAGGCTGGGTGGTTTGTGAACCTGGGACCCATCCTGGGCAATTGATCCTTCCTGGGGAGACTGAATCCTTCCTCGGGTAAGCATACCCCTGCTCTGCCCAAGGCTGGATATGGTTGAAGCCTGTTTTCCAGTGGCAGAGTCTGGCGTGGCTCCCATGACCCTACACGGGGTGGTGCAGTCTCAGCCCCTCACCTAGATCTTAACTGAAACCCCGGCCTGGGCCCTACTCCTTATAGTCTGCGCTGTGTGTGAAACACCCTGGCTGCAATGAGCATGCCCCCCTGGCATTGGTACCTGAGGTGCCAGTGTTTGTTGCTGTCTTTTCAACTCTTTGTTGATGTGTTCCACTCTTGCCCATACATCTTCATTATCCTTTGAATTTCTTCCCCGTTGATCTAAATTGGTCATTTTACCCATATAGCAAGGTGGAACAAATCGATTTGAAATCAATTCTGATAAACCTCAGTTTCCAGGTACCTCTGATAAGCTAGAGTGGCAGTGAAATTTTGAAATGAAAATAATTTTAATATCCCAGTAGCTCTTTACCCAAGTTCTGATCCTCTGCCAGCAGGCAGTTTGAATTTGAATCCATATCTACTTTCTATTTAGTTTGCACCATAGCGTATTTTTGTCATGTGAATTGACTGCATAGTGTTAGGGTCCTTTGCTGTTTCCATTTTCCTTCTGCAGCCTTCCTTGTATGTTCAGGCCAGCGTGTTCTTGACAGTGTGGATCTTAAATCCGTCCTGTGGCCCTGTGCTCACTTGGCTGCATCTTTTGTAGGAAATGCAGGAGGACCGGATGTGTGCTGACAAGGTGGCTGGGGTCCTGGCCTTAGGACCTGAAGCAGGTCTGGCTGCGAGCACGTGTGTCCACACTGCGAGGGACGCCTCTAACAGCAGTGCCCTGCACATGCAGCACTTTGGATCCTAAGGTGACATGTGCCCGGACCCATGTCCACAGAGGAGCCACATCTGAAGAGTCGTCCCAGAAGATGCAATGGACGTGAAACATGGAGGCAGTCTGCGTGAGGGTCACTGATGAGTGTTCGGATCAGGTTCTGATCATGCTGAGACCCTGACATGACAGAGCAGCCAGGGTAGGTATGGTTGGCCATGGAGAATAACCAGGAAACTCATCCCAAAGGGGATGGGGATTTTGTTTCCGATAAGATAAATTTTAAAACAGTGGAGGAGGACGATGATCCAATCCCTAGCCACAGTTTGGAAAGAATGGACTTCCAAAATGAGCGTGAGGACATGAGGCCAACCGACAGTGGGGACGAGCAGGCGGACGTTGGGGCTGCGGGCTGCGCCTGTCGGCCCCCCGGGAAGTGCCTGCCCGTGGAGAGCGAGGACGAGGACCTGTTCTCCCGGTATAGCAGCACCTTGTACAGCGTGGCCATGGAGGCGGTGACGCAGAGCCTGCTCTCTGGCCGGCACCTGAGCTCCCGGAAGAAGTCTCCAGCCTGGAAGCATTTCTTCATCTCCCCCCGAGACAGCACCAAGGCGATCTGCAGGTACTGCATGAAGGAGTTCAGCAGGGGCAAGAATGAGAAGGACCTGAGCACCAGCTGTCTGATGCGGCACGTGAGGCGCGCGCACCCCACCAAGCTGGCGCCCGAGAACGGGAGCCTGCCCGGGGGGTCCTTCTCTGCCCCCTCCCTGCTGCTCCCTCCAGAGCCCACAGACACAGGCGACCTGGGTGCCACGCTGTCCCCTGTCAGTCTCGTCCCAGACTTAGCACCTAAGATCCCATCCCCTGACCGGATAAAGGAGGAGTCCGTGTCCGCAGTCCCCTCAGAAGGAGTTGCGGGTAAGTTTGGCAGAGAGGAGGCTCTGGTGGGGTCCTCCGCACTCCTACCTCCACTGCACTATGATGAGGCTGCCTCTGAGAGTGTGGCCGAGAGGAACCTCCCACTTCCTAGGAGCACAGCTGGCTCCAGACGGAGGTCAGCTGTGTGGAAGCATTTCTACCTGTCGCCCCTTGACAGCTCCAAGGCCGTGTGTGTGCACTGCATGAACGAGTTCAGCAGGGGCAAGAACGGCAAGGACCTGGGCACGAGCTGCCTCATCAGGCACATGTGGCGGGCGCACCGGGCCGTTGTGCTGCGGGAGAATGGGGGTGGCCCAGGCATCCCACCCCTGTACCCCACACCTCCCACATTGCTGCCTGCCCTGTTGCCCCCTGAAGGCGACCCCAGCTCCGTACCATCCTCCCCAGGCAAGCCTATGGGTGAGTGCCTGTCCACCGCCTCATCCCCAGACCAGTTGGCCGAGGACCTGCCCCTGCATGCCCATCCTAGGGACACGCTTCAAGAAGACTCCTCTGATGACATCGCTGAGGCCTCGACAGTGTCCTCCCCCGAGAAACGGTGCACTGGCAGGCTGAGTCCCAGGAGGTCTGCATCAGGGGCTGTCTTCCAACAGAATAAGAAGGCAATGAGGAGACTAAAGTCAGAGGTCTGGCACCACTTCTCGCTGGCCCCCACAGACAGCCTCAAGGCTGTGTGTCGCTACTGCAGCTGTGCCATCAGCCGGGGCCGCAAGGGGGACGTGGGCACCAGCTGCCTGATGCGGCATCTCTACCGGCGCCACCCTGAGGTGGTTGGTGTGCAGAAGGACCTGCTGGGTGCCAGTCTGGCCAACTCTCCATATGCCACGCTGGCTTCTGCCGAAAGCACTTCCTCCACCCGGAGTATCCTGCCAGCCATGGCCAGGAAGAGCCACCAGGCCCTGCTCCCTGTGCACAGCAAGAAGACCTCAAAGCTGTGGAACCATTTCTCCATCTGCTCTGCGGACTCCACCAAGGTGGTGTGTCTGCACTGTGGCCGCACCATCAGCCGGGGCAAGAAGCCCACCAACCTGGGCACCAGCTGCCTCCTGCGACACCTGCAGCGCTTCCACGGCCATGTGCTCAAGGCCGATGTCACTGAGCCCGCACTGCCCCACTCTGCGTCTGGGTGTGGGCCACCGAGCTCCGAGCTATCAGGAGCTTCCTCCTTCAGTGACCCCAGTGAGAAGCTTTATGATTCTCACCCAGTTGCCAAAAAAATCACAAGTCTCATAGCTGAAATGATTGCACTGGACCTCCAGCCATACTCTTTCGTAGACAATGTTGGCTTCAACAGGCTGCTCGAATACTTGAAACCTCAGTACTCCCTCCCTTCCCCCTCCTACTTCTCCAGGACAGCTATCCCAGGGATGTATGACAATGTGAAGCGGATCATTATGTCCCGGCTAAAGGAAGCAGAGAGTGGGGTAGTCCACTTCACCTCCGGAATCTGGATGAACAACCAGACCCGCGAGTACCTAACGCTCACAGCACACTGGGTCACCTTCGCGTCCTCCGTGTGCCCACACAGCAAGGACCACCACTGCTCAGCTCTTCTGGCCGTGTCACAGGTGGACTGCGACTACAGCGGCAACAGCATCCAGAAGCAGCTGGAGTGCTGGTGGGAGGCCTGGGTGACCTCGCTCGGCCTCCAGGTGGGCATCACAGTCACAGACAACCCAAGCATCGGGAAGACACTGGGCGAGGCGGAGCACTCGAGTGTGCAGTGCTTCAGCCATACGGTAAACCTGGTTGTGAACGAGGCCATCAAGAGCCAGCGGATGGTGCAGAACCTGCTGAGCCTGGCACGGAAGCTGTGTGAGCGCGTGCAGCGCTCTCCCCGGGCCCGGGAGAAGCTGGCGGAGCTGCAGCGGGAGTATGAGCTGCCACCACACCCGCTCATCCAGGACATCCCGTCCCGGTGGAACACGTCCTTCCACATGCTTGAGCGGCTGCTGGAGCAGAAGAGGGCCATCAATGAGATGTCCATCGAGTGCAGCTTTCGGGAGCTCATCAGCTGTGACCAGTGGGAGGTCATGCAGTCCGTCTGCCATGCACTGAGGCCCTTTGACGCCGCCAGCCAGGAGATGAACGCCCCTGTGTCCACGCTGAGCCAGGTCATTCCCATGATCCACATCCTCAGCAGGAAGGTGGAGATGCTGTTTGGGGAGACCATGGGCATCGACACCATGCTCAAATCGCTGAAGGAAGCCATGGCCAGCCGCCTGTCTGCGACCCTCCACGACCCCAGGTACGTCTTTGCCACACTGCTGGACCCTCGCTACAAGGCTTCCCTGTTCACAGAGGAGGAGGCGGAGCAGTATAGGCAGGACTTAATCAGGGAGCTAGAAATATTGAATTCTACCTCAGAGGACACAGCCGCCTCCCACGGCTGTGACTCAGGGTCCCTGCCTGGAGCCTCAGGCGGGGAGGACCTGTGGTCACTGGTGGCCGAGGTGAAGAGAGGTGGCAGGGAGAAGCCGCCTAAGGACATGGTGCTCACCTACTTGGAGGAGGAGGTGCTAGAGCACAGCTGCGACCCACTCGCCTACTGGAACCTGAAGCGCTCAGCCTGGCCCGCGCTGTCCACGCTGGCTGTCCGGTTCCTGGGCTGTCCTCCAAGCACGGTGACCTCCGAGAAGCTGTTTAACACCCACACAGAGAATGGCAGCTTTGGCCAGCCCAGGCTCATGATGGAGCATTTTGAAAAACTCCTCTTTTTGAAAGTGAACCTGCCCTTGATTTACTTTCAGTATTGAACCTACCATAGAGCTGGAGCCAAGAACTAAAGGTGCTTGCTCCTCGAAGTGTGCTGTTGTACCAGGGCTGTGACCCGCACGGCGGGGCCATGTGGGACACCGGGCTGGCCCCCAGGGCCATCCACCTGCTCTCATGTCTCGTCCACGTGTGCCTTACTCCTCCTGCAGCCAGGTGTCGCGGGGTGTTTTCACAGGTCCACTGGCAACAGCCTCTCTTCAATGAAATAGGATGATCAGGTTTTAATTCATAACTGTAAAGTTTTTTAAGAGTTAGGGCTTAGAGATTTGTTTTACTAGAATGGAAAAACATAAACAGTTTTATTTTGCAGGTTTTTTATTCAATTGTGTAAAAACTACAAATCAGGTACTGTATTTTAGTTAGACATTTGCTTTAATGCAACAGAACAGCTTTCATAGCTGTCCAAGAAAAGGTGTGAACGGGGGGAGTCCAAGCCATCTGACCAAGCAGTTCTCAGCTGTAGACTGTAAGTGTCAAGCAGAGAGAATGTTCTGGAAGCCAACTCCACTCTGACAGGGATAAGGCATCTGAAATGAAGCTGAAGTGAGATGTCACAGAGTGGCAGTCATTAGGTCACCAGAACGTTCCATTCCATTCCGGGTTTTATATTCAGGTTTTCTCATAGTCAGTTAACTCAGAGGTACCCCAACTCTGTATCATGAGCTCCTTGAAATTGGATCCAAGTTTGTAAATCTGTACTTATGATTTAGCCAATGCATAAAAGGAGACGTCTCAGCAGACAACCGGTTGTTCGACCTCCATGGGGCTTACTCAGCGCCACACTCTGAAGCCATCCCTCTCCTGTGTGCACTGACCCCCAGTCTGAGCAGTGGTGGCCAAGCTCCCTCTTAGAGGAGATGGCTTCTTAACACAGGAAGGTGCTGGCCGCACTGCAGCTGTGAAAATAGCCTTAGGCACTTAGATTTTTTATGATAGGGAAGGTCCAGCCATCCCTTGGGTGTCTAGCATCCCAGTGACATCAAAATGAAATATCAGTTGTCATATTCTTTTACAAATCAATATGGCCTCCAAGTTTTTGTCTTGATGTCTGAAAAATAATTCATTTTATTATTTCAAATCAGCTTAATACTGATCTTTTAGAAAAGTTGTCATTTTTTTTGAAATGTTGTACCTATGCTTAATCTAAATTTGCGTGGACTATGCTTTAGTGTATTTATAAATGGTGAACTCAGTTTCTGAAATTAAATTTTTTATTTGCAATTTTCTAGTGCTGTGGACACTGACTTGTTATTTGAGGGGAAGAGGAAAATGAGAATCCCCTTTTGGAAACCAACATCCAGAAATCACTTCTGTGTGGCCTACAGGCACCAGGAGGCAAGCCGGATGCGTAGTCCCTATTTCCGCCATCTCAATGATGAGGATGGCAAGGGCTTCCAGCCTTCATGTCTGAGGGAGCATGGCCACATCAAGCTGTCCTCCAAATGCTGGCCAGTGCCAAGGGTGGGCAGGAAGGTGCAGGGTCCACGGCCAGCTCATCAGCCTGTATTTAGGAGGATTGTTTTTTGAGTTTTAACATCATTAGAATACTGGGGTGCTGGTGGCACATGTCTGTAATCCCAGCACTTGGGAGTCTGAGGCAGGAGGATCAGTGTGAATTCGAGACCAGCCTGGGTTACAAAAGTGAGCTCAAGGCCAGCCTGAACTGCATAGCAAGACCCTGTCTCAAAAAAACAAAGAAATGCCGGGCGTGGTGGTGCACGCCTGTAATCCCAGCACTCGGGAGGCTGAGGCAGGAGGATCCGTGTGAGTTCGAGACCAGCCTGAGCTATCAAAGTGAGCTCAGTGCCAGCCTGAACTGCACATCAAGACCCTGTCTCAAAAAGACAAAAAAAAAAAAAGAAGAAGAAGAAGAAGAAGAAGAGGAAGAAGAGGAAGAAGAGGAGGAGGAGGAGGACGACAACGACAACTGGGGTGCTGAACTTTATCTAAGAAAGATTTCATCTCTCTTTTTTTCTTTTTGGAACTGGGGATTGAACTCAGGCCCTTGCACTTGCCAGGCAAGTGCTTATTCTACTGAGCTATCTCCCCAGCTGGGGTGCTGAACTTTATGAGTTGTCCTCTAAAACAGAGCAGGATGGCCCCCATCCTGTATACCTGGGCTGTAGCCATAGTAGGCATTTGGGTTTGTTAGGGAAGGGTCTAGATCGGACTCACAGTGATCCGCCTGTTTACAGCCTCCCAAGATCTGGGATTACAGGCGTGCACCACCATGCCCAGTCTCAATTGCCATCTCAGCGCTTCCCAGGGTGGGGTTGGTCACGGCAGGCCCAGGGATTGAACCCCCAGCTCCTGCACCTGCTTGCTGAGCTATTTGGCCAGCCCTCACAGTAAGCACTTGTAGGACCAGGGCCACATGGGGTCCTCCACACACAGCCATATGCTGCTTTCCTGCTGAGGGTCCCCACACCACAGCCGTCTCTGAAGAGGGATGGTGGCACTGGGGTGTGCCACCTGCGCACTGTGACCAGGTTATGGCAACAGTTGGATCTGGTACTCTCAGGCACTAAGGAAGCAGCCAAAGATAGGTAGGTGCTTCTGTGGGGCCCAGGGCAGCTGGTCCTACCTGACTCTCTTCTCGGTGCTATTTGGGGCAGGGTCCTGGACTCCTCAGGTCTCAGGTAATAAAAAGTCCCATGTGTCTGCCTTGGAAACATCCTGCTCTGTGGATGAAGCTACCAGTTGTCCAGTAATGAAACCGTCTCACCCGAGGCCGGATTCCCTTTCCCTATGACTGAGGAGGAAGAAGCTGGTGTCAGGCTAGCCCTCCCTTAAGCGTTAGCAAAGCCATAGAAATCCTTCTCTCCTTTTCTTTCTCTTTTTCTCTTCTGGACTTGATTCTGGGAATCACACCCAGGGTCTTGAGCGTGCCGGTGGGTGCTGTGCCACTGAGCAGCAACCCTAATCCACAACATTTGTTTGCAAAGAGCTTTCCAGAGTTGTCAGAGAAGACAAGGCAGCCAGGTGCAGAAAGGACATCTGGGAGCAGACCCTGCGTTCGGGACTTCTTTCCTGTCGAGGCACTTGCTGGTCCTGTATGTGAGGCTGAGCAGAAAGGGGCAGCCAAACGGGCAGGCTGCACATGGAGACCCTTGTGAGTCACGAGACCGTTGCACCCAGGACTCCAGAAGCCCACAGGTAGGCCATCAGTGCCGGAGCTCAAGCAGCAGCCAAGACGCCCAACTTCCTGGGTCATCTTGGCCTCTGCTGTAGCAGGCAGCTGCTCAGCACAGTGACCACAGCTGCTGAGGCATCACATGCAGTGTAACCCTCAGTAAGAACTTGTGTCCTCACACTCACAGCACCTCCTGCTGAGAGGGGATCCGCACAGGGGTGCAGACACATGCTTACCGGGCAGGGAGACCACAAGTTGGAAATGCGGTTTTTGCCATGGGCCAGCATGGCTTCCCTGGTTTCTGTACCGCTTGGCACCCAGAGGGTTGGTAAGAATTACAAATCTGAGCTAGTAGGTGGTTGGACATAACCTGTAATCCCAGCATCAAAGGAGGCTAATAGAGGAGAATCGCAGCTTCACTTCCCAGCTGGGCAACTTGGGGAGACCCTGCCTCAGTAGATGAAAGGGTTAGAGAGGTCCGGCGGGATGGCTCAGTGGTCTAAAGCGCCTCCTTGGGAAAGCTTGGGCAGCTTCAGGGACCGCAGTTCGATC
>PVJA010000768.1:15516-140168 GCA_004027025.1 Myocastor coypus
AAAAAAAAAAAAAAAAAAAAAAAAAAAAAAAAAAAAAAAAAATGATGTTTAAGAAAAATAAAATAAAAATCTTAAAAAAAAAAAAGAAAAGAAAAGAAAGGGTAGAGATGTTCTGTTTTAGTCTTGGAGTACTCCTACTTCAATCTCTCATTCTGAAAGAGTCCAGGGGTTAAATAGGTACCACATTTGCCCCATGACAAACTCACAGTACCATAGCTGAGCCATGGTACATCAGGGTCCAGAGGTATTTATGAAGAGAGAGAGAATGCTGCCCAGGAGGAGAGACAAGGACAGCCTTAAACTGAAACCCACAGTGGCAAGTCAAAAGTTCCATCAGTGGATTGAATTCCAGCAAGAACAAGCAGATTGCTGGGCTAGCAGTCAGTCCTTAGCCAGGAAAGGCAGGGCTGGCGTATGCAGCAGAGTCCCAGAGGACAGGGCCCTGGAGAGCAGCCTGATGGGCCTCCCAGAGCTAGATGTCAGGAGGCCCGCACCACAGACAGGACAAGATGGCCTGCCACCAAAGTGCTGGGGCTAAAGACGGTGTCCAGAATGCAGGAGAGAAAAAGACCCTTGCCCTCGTGAAGCAGGTAGCCATGTTCTTTGAATCAGGGTGGCATTTTGGAAGGGTGTCTACATTTATGTACCCAGTGAAAACATTCCTCGAAAATGACAGGGTGTCAGTAAGTGCCCTCAGGGTGGGCTGCACTTGCTATCCTGCCTCATCCTGCCAGAGTGGCGTGATCACAGGTATGTGACATCTACAGCAGGCTTAATCATGAAAGACAAAGGTCTTCCTGTAAGATTGGGAAGAAGGCAGAGAGGCTCACTGCTGCCACTTCAGCTCACGCCTCAAGGCCTTGACAGCAGCTCGGCAAGAAGCAAAAATAACAGGCATCCGAGTGGGGAAGGAAGTCAGGACCTGTGTTCACAGGTCACACACCCCCATGTAGAAGGCCTTTAAGATTTCACACACAGAGAGCTAATGAATTTATTAGAAGTAGGATGCAAAGTTAACATGGGATGAAGTTACAGTAACATTAAGCAGTACAGAACGAACAGCACAAAACCAATTAAGAAGATACTTCCAGTTACAAGTGCTGCAAAGAATAAAATAGTAAAGAATTAAGGTGAGAGACCTGACAGTGAAAAGTATGAACATTTCTGAAAGAAATAAATGGAGGGGCCCAGCAGGATAGCTCAGTGGTCTAAAGCGCCTGCTTAGGAAAGCTTAGGCAGCTGTAGGGACTGCGGTTCAATCCCCAGCACCACATGCTGCGCCAGCCCTGCCCTCAGGGCAGGCTGAGCCGGCCATAAAAATAAATAAAAGTTCTGAAACAAAAAAAAATAAAAAGAAATAAATGGAAAGACATTCTGTGTTCATAGGTTGGAAGGTATGGCTATGTTTAAGATGCCAGTAGCTCTCAAACTGACCTATAGATTGATGTAGTCCCTGCTGAAATCTCAACAGTGTGGGGGTTTTTTGTTTGTTTTTTACAGAAATAGAAAAAGGTCACTATATATGAGGTTCTGGAAGAGAACAAAGCTGAAGGGATTAACAACAGTCAGCCGATGATGGGCAAAGGCTGCAGTAGCTGGGGTCAGGGCCTCGGAGGTGTCTGCGTCCTAGGCCCCAAGGAGAGGTCCCTGAGACCCATTAGCCCTGGTGTCATGAAGTAAGTCAGCGGCAGCAGACAGACTCAGAGAACGGAGACGACAGGAAGGCATGAAGCTCTTCACACATGGGAAGGCCATTTGTGTAGAAACTCCTAGGACACTGAAATAGCAAGTTTAGCAGAGTTGCAGGAAACATTACTAAAGCCTCCGCACACAAAGGCAGTTACTATGTTTTAGCCAGGCAGTGGTGGCACACAGCCATAATCCCAGACATAGGATCACTGCAAGTTCAAGGCCAGCCTGGGATGCACATTAAGACCCTGTCTCCTGAAAACAAAAGCAAAAAAAGATGGAGGAGGGGAAGGAAGAGAAAGGAGAGAGGGAAAGATAAAAGGGAGAGTTTGGTAATGTTTTACAATCAGTGAATAGCTGGTTGGGTGTGATTGCACACACCTGTAATCTCAGCACTTGGGGAGGCTGAGGCAGGAGGATCACTGGGAGTTTGAAGCCAGCCTGTGCTACGTATTACAAAGTGAGTTAAGGCCAGCCTAACTACATAGCAAGACTGTCTCAGATAAAACAAAAAGTAAATACAATGAATGAATGAAAAAAGACATTGGTATTTTTTAAAACACCAGTTACAGGGCCAGTGAGATAGCTTAACAGACTAAGCATCTGCTTAAGGCAAGCATAAGGACACTGCACCAGCCCAGCCACTAGGTGAACTGAGCTGGCTACCAAGACTGGGTATGGTGGCACACACCTGTAATCCCAGCACTGGGGAGACTGAACAGAGAAGGTTCAGTCAGAGCTGCATCGTGAGACCCTGCACCAAATACATTTTAAAAAAACAACTTACAGCCAGATGTAGTGCATCCCTGTAATCTCCAACCTCAGGATGCTGGAGCAAGAAAATTAGTAAGTTTTGGGGCCAGCCTGGGCTATGTGTAAGGAGACTGTGTCTCAAAAAAAAAAAAAAAAAAAAAAAAAAATCTACTTTGAGATATAAAACAACAAAATCCACCCATGTCTAGTACCAGCCAGTGAGTTTTGGCAAGTTTCACAGTCACACTGTGGCAGAGTGGTAACTCTGTGGCATGTGTCCTGGGTTGGCAGTTATCACAGAGAGCACTAGGAAATTGGCCATCACTGAAATACAGAGTAGTTGTTTCACCCGGATTCCCCTCATCAGTCTTTTGAAATAGACTTAAGTGGTTTGGGGTTCCTAGCAAAGGTAACAGAGCAGTCTGCTCTGTTCCCTAAGGGACATTTCATTGTCACCTGCAGCCCGGGTTCACTGAAAGGTCGTTCCTGGCCCAAGCAGCTCACAGGCCTGCCTTCACCAGTGCCCCCCCCACCTGCATCCACTGCTGTGGTGTCACAAGGACTCCCCTCCACCCTGGGATTCCCCACCCACCCCGGCCGACCGATCCTAGACACCATGGGGTCGGAATTCACCTGCACAGTGCAGCCCTGTCCGACTGGCTTCTTTCACCTTAAAATGGGTGCTTTAATTTTAGGCATCACTTTTCTTTTCAACCATGGTCTGGGTGGATGAGTTTATCTGTCCATCTGCTGTGCAGGGACACACTGGCCACCTCGTGTGTTGGCAGTGCTGAAGGAAGCTGCCTTGAATGTCCATGGTCCATCTTTGTGGACATGATCTCCCGGGTTTGGGGTGCATACCAAGGCGTGTGATCATGTTTAGTTTTGTGAGAAACTGCATGTTTTGCGTTCCCGTCAGCAGTGAACTGCTCATCCACAGCTTCACCAACAGTCCTTTAGGGCAAACCTGACAAGACATCTGCATGCTAGTACATTGTCCATTTTGGATTTTGCCCTTTCAGGAGTTGTATAATGATGTCTTGTTTTAAATTGCGGAACTGTATGATGTGGAGGGACTTTCATTTAAAAATCTTTTTTTTTAAAATTTTTTTCTTGTTTCAGAACCTTTCTTTGTTTATTCACTCATTTTTATGGCCGGCTCAGCCCACCCTGAGGGCAGGGCTGGCACAGCATGTGGTGCTGGGGATCGAACTGCGGTCCCTGAAACTGCCCAAGCTTTCCCAAGCAGACGCTTTAGACCACTGAGCCATCCCGCCGGGCTCCTAAAAATCATTTTTATTATGTAAAATGTTAACTTTTATAAAAAGTTCAATGTACATCACATGATTATAGAAAGTCATCTTCCTGCAAAGAACATAAAAGCTACACCGAGTTCATAATCTGGCCAACAGAGCCTTTCTCCAAGGAGACCAAAAGACCAGCTCTAACACTGCCTTGGCGGACTCCCCAAGCCCTCCACGCTCTGAAAAGATAAGTCTTTCAAACATGGGGGTAGGGTGGGGGTAGGTGATGTCCAAATGGTGGCCAGTGCTAGCTCTGACTCTTCAGGCCACCCAAATTCACAGCCCTTCACTCCCAGGTGCCAGGTCCATCCTCTAGGCAAGGCTTTAGGGAGGTAAAGTGGGCCAGGGTGAGGTTGTGGCTCATTCATGCCCTCGGGCTTCCTGCCTGAGGTCTCCAGGTCCTAGGCAGACAGAAAGAGCGCCAGCACCTGCGTTCTGGAAGTGCCAGAATGCTGGGTCAGTGGCCAAAACTTCTCTTGTCATGGGAGATCACAAGCTTCCAAGCAAGCGCAGATGTCTGGTTGGGGAAGCGCAGACTGTCTAGGAGTCCGGGGCCAGCCCCCTAGGACACTTGCGGGGCAAGGATGTAGTGGATGACATTCCGCCTGGCTAAGCTGAGTGCCTGGAGGAACTCTGGGCAGCACTTCCCGAAGGCGTGAGTAGCAGTGGAAGGCGTGAGTAGCAGTGGTTCGTGTTCAGGAGGCTCAGCAGCTCCTCAGCAGCTGTTCTCTTACTGAATCCCTGCACATGGTGGGTAAACTGCATTCCGACAGGCAGCACACAGCCTCACAGCAGCTGTGCACCAGACTCAGCGCCTCCATACGGAGGCACGAGGCTGGAGGTGCTGAGAACCAAAACTACCGAACTAAACAGGCACCTTGCGCTTGCCAGGCAGTTACTCTACTGAGCTATCTTCCTGGCCCTGATGTAGAGTATGTATGTATGTATGTATGTATGTATGTATGTATGTACGTATGTATGTATTTATTTATTGTCTTTTTGAGACAGGGTCTCGCTATGCAGTTGAGGCTGGCCTTGAGCTCACTTTTGTAGCCCAGGCTGGTCTCAAACTCGCACCAATCCTCCTGCCACAGCCTCCTGAGTGCTGGGATTACAGGCGTGAGCCACCACGCCCGGCTTGCGTGGAGTTTTTAATATGTTTTTTGTTTGTTTGTTTTGTTTTTGAGACAGGGTCTCACTGTGCAGTTCAGGCTGAGCCTTGAGCTCACTTTGTAACCCAGACTAGTCTTGAATACTTAATGGTTCTCCTGCCTCAGCCTCCTGAGTGCTGGGATTATAGGCATGCACCACCATGCCCAACTTTCCTGTGTTTATTTGAAATCTGTGTATCTTATTTAGTGAAGAGTCCAAATATTTTGTCCATTTTTAAGTAAACTTTGAAGAATTTTTTTGTATATTTTGGTAATACTATTTAATCACATAGGTCTTTTTTTTTTTTTTTTTTTTTACAAATTTTTCCTTAAACTTTATTTGTGTTATGGCTGGCTCAGCCTGCCCTGGGGGTGAGGCTAGTATAGCATGTGGTGCTGGGAATCAAACCAAGGTCCCTGTAGTTGCCGAAGCAGGGTGCTTTAGACCGCTGAACTATCTCGCCAGCCCAATCAGATATATCTTTCACAGAAATTTTCTCCCACTCTGATTTGTGGCTTGTTTTCTTGACTTTTTTAGTCAACTCTGTGTGTGTGTGTGTGTGTGTGTGTGTGTGTGTGTGTGTGTGTGTGTGTGACTGAGGCTCAAACCTAAGGCCCTGAACTTGTTAAACAAGTGCTTACCAACAAGCTGTTCTAGTGACCTAATTTTTTAGAAAAGTGCAAAAACAATTCAGAAAAGAACAGATAATCTTTCCAACAAGTGGTGTGAGAAGCTAGATACTCATATGTGAAAAATTTCAGTCCATAGCTCCTGCCATATAAGAAATTCAAAGGATCACTGATGTAAATATAAAATGTGGGGAGCTGGGGATACAGCCCAACAGGCATAGGCTTCTGCCTGCGCATTCAATCCTGGCACCACAAAAACAATCTAAATATAAATATAAGTGTTAAGGCATTAAACACTTCCAGCAGAAAATAGGTTTTGCCTCACATGCACAGCACTTTGATTCCCACCACCTCCAAAAATACAAGATAAAGTTTTCATAATCTTGGGTTGGTCAGGATTTCTCCACAACAACCAATGTATGATCCATAAGAAAAAAAAAAAAACAACTGATAAACTGGGTAAACTGATTAACCACAAGCATCCCTTCCAAGGCAGTTTTAGAGTGAAAAGACATGTTTACAAATCATTTTTAACTAACAAAGGACTTGAATCCAGGATGTAGAAGGA
Source organism: Myocastor coypus (assembly GCA_004027025.1). Lineage (NCBI taxonomy): Eukaryota > Metazoa > Chordata > Mammalia > Rodentia > Myocastoridae > Myocastor > Myocastor coypus. Next base: position 21,612 of record PVJA010000768.1, read on the forward strand.
GCTGTGAAACTCTTACAGCAGCGCTGTGACAGCGGGTGAGCGCACAGAAGCGGATCAGGGATTATTCAAAGGGGGGCTCTGGGCTGGAGCAGAGATGGCAGGGGTCTGCTCAGCACCTGGCCGTGGGGATGGTGATGCGAGGACACTGGGCGAGCTGCATCAAGCACCCACTTTCCATGTACATGGCATGCTGGCCTAGCTTTCATAAGAGTGTACAGAGAAGATGGTTCTGATTTGAAAGAGATCACCAGGACATAAAAGCCTACTACAGCAGAACTTCAAGTGGTCTGCAGTGTGTGGAGCACCTAGAGCAACCCGCATGTGGACAGCTAGTGTTTGGGTTTGTCTTACTGTGCAAGTGTGGGTACATACAGCTCAGTGGTGAGTGCCTCACACTGGAAGAGAAAACGAAGCACTGGCTTGTGCTAGGGAGATAACTTGGTGGTCTAAGCCCCTGCCTGGCAAGCACAAGGACCCAGGGACTCCATGCTGTGCCAGTCACTGGAACTGGGGTGTGGTGACACGCACCTGTAATCCCAGCTCTGGGGAGGCTGAGACAGGAGGATCACTATGAGCCCAAGCTGCATAGCGAGACCCTGTACCAAATAAGTCTTTAAAAAAAAGTACTGACTTATGTAGCCACAGCCTTGGTTTTTGGAGATGCATGGTAAAGCACTCAGGGTCCGCCTAAGGGATCCTTAAGAGATCCTGCAGCATAATCTCAGAGGGCTCAGCAAAATACAGGGTGGAGTGTGTGTGTGTGTGTGTGTGTGCGCACGCACCACCTCTCCAGTAGGACAACATCGAAGGGGCAAATGTTTAGTAACTCCATTTAGTCTTTGTGCATATTGTGATCACTGTATGACTTTCAAACTGTTTGTATTTAAAGTTCTTTCACATTATTTACATGTTCAAATTTTTTATAATTAGGAAGTTAGAAAAAAAATTAAAGTGTGCCCGCCAGCCTAGCTAAAAGAAGCAAAAACAGAAAACACTGAGTTCTGAAACTACTTCCTGCGTATATGTTACTGGGCAAAGGCCTGCAGGACTCCCACAGTGGACAAGGGACAACAGAGGAGCGAACAGCCACGGAACGGCATGAACGGGTGCAGGTGTGGCTGCGTGGCTGCTCACCTGTGCCAACGTGCCTGGATACGTGTGCATGTGACGTGGGCACACTTCTCTGTCCACGGAGGGGCCTGAAAGCATAACAGGCACAGGCAAACCCAGCACTGCGATCCTGGCCCAAAAGCAGCTCCCACCTAAGCAACCAAGACCCCTCCGGGATGCAGCTGGCCCAGGGCCCCAGAAGATGCCTTGCTGGGCTGCACCAAGCCACAGTGGCTGGACCAGATGCCCAGGGCCAGTCCTGTACGCTGTGAACAAAGGCCAAAGTCAGGCAGCAATCTAGACGGCAGCACACTGGTAATTGATAATATACTCATGTAAGTAAATAACAACACGAGCTCTGACTGATAACTGTGGGAGAGGAGCCTACTGTCTGCGGTGGCGAGTGTGGTTGGGGACCTGAACAGGCTGCAGCCTACAGCTTGCTCTCCAAGGCTCACTGTGGAGACCTCCATCAAGATACGTCACTGCACTGCCACCTGCTAGCTGCAGGGAACACTAGAGAGAGCAGCTGGGGGCTGCCAACCCATGTTACTGCTGCTCTCAAAAGGCTCAGTGAGGTGACCTCTGCGTGGTATGACACGCATGAGTGCGCACTGGTGCAGTGTGCAGCGTGTGTGCACGTATGCGCAGCGGCAGCCTGGTGCCAGCAGGGCTACATTCTGTGCATGGATGTTACCTCAGCAAGGCAGTCTCAAGGGGGACATGTATCATAAGACAGTGTTTAAGAAAATACTGAAAAGTTTATTCTTACTCCTTTTTGAATGTGTTCTCTCCTACCAACCCTGTCTGAAGTGAAGACACTCCTGCCACTAGGGCCCTGACAGCTGCCAAGATTCTGTATTCACTGGGGCTACCACGTGGCTGGGCACCTGGGACGGTCCTGACCTGGCCCTGTCCCCTTGTGAACACAAGTGGTGCCTGGGCTTGGCAATGAACAGCCCTGCTGTCCACCATGGCAGCTGGTGGGAGGTACAGGGCCATGTGTCCTCGGCAGCTCTGGGCACTGGTGAGGCCCACTCCGGGGCCCTTGCTCCCCACCAAGCCTCGGGGGCCAGCCCTCAGGATGACCTGAGAAGTCGCTCCAGAAGCACTAGCTTTGTCTGCAGGTTGACATCTATCGGAGGCAGTCTGGAGAGTTTCAGACTCACACCAGTGGTGCCTGCGATGCTGGCCAGGACGCGGTGGGTGTCCCTGTAGTGGGCGAGGTGCTCGGGCACAGCCTCCATGAGGACGTGGGTGTAGGCCAGCATGTGTGCAGCACCCGGCCACAGGTCTTCCCTCTTGTCATACCTGAGGAGGAGAGCAGGCTGCCCCACCTGCGCCTACTGCATGGGGGGCTCTGAGGTACCCGCAGGTGACACCAGCAGCCGTGTCACTGTGCAAACATACCTCCAGGCGCTGTTGACCTGCAGGAACCTCGACACCCCCGTCTGCGCAGCGGCCGCATCAATGTGCAGGTGGACATCTAGGAAACACACAGGCTCAGCCTCACGCCCAGCTGGGGCACGCTGTCCTCTGGTCGCACAGGCACTGACCTGTCTCAGGGGCCACCAGCTCATGCAGTTGCCACATCGCTACACCCCCAGGGTAGTTGAAGTGGGACACGTAGAGGGACGTGGCTGTGTAGGCGGCATTCACCGCCAGGTGTCCAATCACAAGCAGGCTCCCCAGTTTGTACAGCCAGGACTTTTTATAATTATTCAGACTGAAAAAGAATGGGCACATTTGAGGCTGGGGAGGTTACTCGGTGGTTTAAGTGCCTGCCTGGCAAGCACAAGGACCCAGGTTCGATCCCCAGTACCACATGCCATGCCAGCCCCATAGCGTCATGCTGGCTGCCAAAACAGGGCATTTTATGTATGTATGTATGTATGTATGTATGTATGTATTTGGTACAGGGTCGCTTTACACAGCTCAGACTCATAGTGATCCTCCTGTTTTCAGCCTCCCCAGCACTGGGATTATAGTCACATACCACCACACCTGGGTCTCAGTAGCCTCCTCAGTGCACCTGGGGGCTGGGCTAGTGCAGCGTGTGTTCCTTGTGCTTTTATCTAAGTAGGTGTTTAGTCCGCTGAGCTATCTCACTGGCCAGAAACTGGGCATTTTGGGGCATGCCTGTAATCCCAGCACCAGGGACGCTGAGACAGGAGGATCACAACAAGTCCAAGCTACATAGTGAGACCCTGTAATAAAGAAATGATTTAAAAAAAAAGAAAGGTGTATTTGATACATAGTCAAGGAAAGACCAGTGTCTAAGGATCCAGTAAATGGGCCACTAGGCACATGGCCTGCATTCAGATCACCAAGTTATCACCAAATCCACACATTGCTCAAATCCTAAAGAACTCTAAATTTACACCCAAGGTGCCTGCTTTAAGCGTCAGTTTTTGAAGACTCCCGGTTACTACTCAGGTTGGCGGCCAGGCTAACGCATGCCCGGCTTACTACCTGAGCCATCTGGAGAAATTAAAATCACAGAGCTGATGGGGGGCCTAGGGTACCAGGCCAAGAGGGCCGAGAGGCTTGAGCTTCCCCTACCTCCCAACATGGAACCCCAGACCAGGCCTGCACCACCAGGGTGACCCCCTCCCTGCCCTGCTCTGTTCCATTCCTTTCTGAGCATTACTCCACTGTGTCTCAAACAAAGCCAGCTGCTGTCCCCCACTCTGGCCTCCCCGAGATGCATGCTTGGGTCTGCACCCTCTGAGGAGCTCTGAAGCAGCCACTGTGAAAAAGCAAAGGGCAGACTTAATGAAGGCTCGCCTGACCAGACAGGGACAAGGCAGCAAGAGTGACAAGAGCCAGGCCGTGCAGAAGGCGGGTCAGATGGTGGCAGGCAGGCTCCGCAGAGGCTTGGCACCCTTGGTGGGCAGCATCAGGGTGGGGCAGGATGCCAAAGGCAGGTGGCAGCCTCTGCCTGGGCATAGCACCTTGTCTAGGGAGCTGTACTATGGCTTGCTCATCGCCCCGAGTGAGACTTCTGTGCTCTCAGGCTCCACAACACCCACTGTTCCTACCAGCTGGTGTGAGTCCCGTGTGGCTGCCATCTGGGCTGGGTCTGCTCTAGTCCACAAGAGGAAAAGGGCAGTGGTGTGCTTCTAGCTCTTGAGGGCCAGCAACAGGGCACGTGGAGAGCCCAGCCCCCAGCAACCCTACCCCAGCCTCCAGTGATCCCAAGCCTGGGCCTCCCCCCCACACAACCTGGGCCACCCACAGAGGCCATTGCCCTGACCTGAGCCCCAGCTCCATGACCAGTGCCTGCACATGCAACTCTTCCTCGCGGACCAGCCCCGAGTTGGCAGAGCACCACGGGGACAGGAACGGCCAGGCTGCAGCCAGCAAGGCAGCGGCCACGACACAGGAGGAGCCCACTGGCCATGCCATGCTCCCATGCGCACTATAAATTCCATCCCCACTGTAGATGAACAGAGCCCAGGAACAAGTGTGAGGCTAGGCGGCTCAGGGGTGAGCATTCTCCCATGACCTGCGGCCCTAGAAAGAGAAAGCAAGCGGAAAAAAGAAAGTACAGGCAAGTGCCACCTGCAGAGCACTCACAGGTAGGAGCAGCCCCTGGCGGCCACCACATTGAGCCCCGGGAAGGCATAGATGATGAAGCGTAGCTCCTTGTGTGGAAGGAGCGAGTACAAGGCTACGAAGCCTAGGGCCGACAGCAACAGGGCATGGGTCCTTCGGTCCATGGCGCCCAGGGGCACAAACAGGAAGCTGCAGCCCAAGCCACGGGGCAGGGCTGAGTAGAAATACCACAGGAGCGGGGAGGTCTGCAGGCATGTTAAGGAGGCTACCATGCATCATCCACAGGGCCACTGTCCACAGCACGTGTTTCCACGGGTGTAGTAGCCGTGGCCAGCACTGCCTCCCAGCAATCCCAGGAGCAGCAGAAAGGGGCACTGGGCCTCATGCTCCCCCAGGGGGAGGGAGACTAGAAGGATACACCCCAGTGGGAACTCTTGTTCAGGACAGTGTTATACCACAGCACCTTCCCTTCCGGCCACACGAGGTGTCTCCAGAAATAGGAGTCCACAGCAACCGTCAGTCCTGATAACAGAACAAAACTTACTCTGAATGGGAATGGACACCTAGGCAGCTCAGGCTTGGACCCAAGTTCTGCACCACAGGATAGCAGCCCCCACACAGCAGCCCGCATGGTTTGTACACTGAGCCACTTCACATACAGGGAGCTACCCGTGCTGCAGACAGAGTTTCCTGAGTGAGGCTACCACCCCTGGCTGGGCAGCTCGAGGGATCCAGGCCACCATGAAGGCAGAGCTGCACAGTCATTTTAAAAGTTAAATGTCTGGTTTTTCTTTTGGTACTAGAAAATGAGCTCAGAACCTTATGTTTACCAGGCAGGCACTATGCTGCTGAGCTATATCCCCAGCCCAGTAAATGTATTTAACCGTTTTTGTGCAACAAGGCAACACAATCCACTTAGCGCCCCCAAGGATGCTGGCTCACCAAGACAGAGGAGCCCCGCGGGTACCGTGTGGCGAAGCAGGGTGACCATGGACAGCCGCCGGCGCAGCAGGGGTGGCAGCAGCAGAAGGCCCAGCAGCAGGCTGAGCTCAGCCCTGAAGACCACGATGGCCAGCGCCGAGAGCCAGATGAAGCGGGCCCAGAGGTGCCGCATCCAGGCCACCAGGGCCGGCAGCACTGCAAGGGGAAGGGGACGTCAGTGGGTTGGGCAGCCACACAGCACCACGTGAGGGGCACAGCACGTTCGCTCACACCACTGCCCTCCAGAGAGTGAATGGGAGCCCACCCTGAGCACAGGGACCCCAGGCACCCATGGAGCAGCTGCTGCAGGCAGACAAGCTCACACCCGCAAAGCCACATCTGCGGCCCAGCACCACTACATACCCACAGCCAAGGCCAGCACGTTGGGCAGCGTCCGCGTGCAGTAGAACATCAGATGGAACTGTGTGGCTGTTACCCAGCAGAACATGGTGGCTACTGTGGCCCCAAACTGCCGCCTCACTTCTTTTTGTAACGTCCACAGTCCACAAATCACGCCCAGCCCGAGCACTCCTCTAACTAAACAGGGAAACAAAGGCAGCATGGTGATGCTGCACAGGCGGGGCGGTGACTCCAAGGGCCCTGCCAGCACGTTCTGCCGGAGTCTGTAGAAGCCCCTGGGGTGGGCACCCAGATGCTGGACACCTGCATATTTCCTGCCCTGACGTGACCCCCACACCCACTGGGCCGCCCGCCACCTCCACACGGGAGTGATGAGCCCTGGGGGAGATGGGTGCATGCTTATCTCCCCGACTCAGCAGCACACACTATGCACACGTGGAACTGCACTCGCCTTGAGTACTGCCATTGTGTCTCCACTAAAATCCTTCAAAAGCTCTCAGACACAGAGAGGCCCAGAAAAGTCTGCAAGCAGGCCAGCATGATAGCCCTGGGATGCAAGGCTTGTCCGCTTGTGCCCTGTGTGGGTGTGCTGCCCTACAGCAAGGGGTCTGGGATCTAATGGGAAGCAGGGTCCCTGTAGGAAGGCAGGTCACCCCACGCACGGTGTGTGCACCCCCACACCCAGGTGGGTCTGAGCGCTGGGCTATGGCTGAAGGTGGTCATGCCACCGCTCCCCTTGTCTGAAGACCCCCTTACCTATCAGCTGCGAATAAAACTTGGACACGTCCAGCAGTGAGAGCACATACACCATGGGACTGGAGAATGCCGCGAGCAACAGTGGTCCAAGGAACGTCCTGGGGACGACCCCAGGGAACTCGTGGTGGTCATACTGCAGAGGAGCCGAGGATGGGAGGATCAGCAAGAGGACTGGGGCACAGACCTCACCACCAGGCAGGGCAGCAGCCTCACCTCATCCACATCCAGCTGATGGAAGAGCAGGTCATGTGTGGCTTGCAGGTTGAAACTCTCCTCCACCTTGGTGTAGGGACAGGCAACAAGGTGGACAGTGGCAACTGTGACCAGCAGGCCCAGCAGCAGCAGTGGGGGCCACCTGCCTGCTGACCTCTTGCCAGCCATGGGCGCTGTGCCCACAGTGCCTTCCCAGTGCCGCTGTCAGCACCACCAGCCTCGCACCTGAAAGAAAAGCCAGACTCCTGCTCCAAAAGCCTTAAGTCGTGCCCGCGACTCTCACGGCTCCTGTGGTCCTGAACACTGTCAGAGCGGGAAGCTGAAGGGAAGCCAGCGCGGAGAAGCCTACAGTCCTAAGTGGCTCTCAGGCCTCCTGGAGAGATGGCAGCTGCAGAGCTAGCTCCACACCTAGCCAGGAGGGGAGTGAGCCAAACCTGCCTGGCCTCCTGAACTGGCCACAGGAGGGAGAGGGTGCTTCCAGGATGGAGGGACACATAGGGAGGGAGAGAGGGACGGTTGCCAGGAGCACAGGGCAGCCAGAACCTGCACGCCCAGGACAGCAAGGGCTCTGGATGCTGTGGATCTTCACGGGAGTAAGAGGGCTGGCAAACTTGTGTGCTGAGTTGGCTGCCCAAATGCTAACAGGATGACCTTGGGGAGCCTGGTAGGGAACTTCCTAAGAACCTGTGAGACCCAGGGGTAGTACCAGAAAAAGGGGCATGGGGAGCAAATGCAGCTGCATGTCTGTCCCTAAATTGTTTCAAAACAGATTGTTTTTGCTTTTTTGTGGTACTGGGGATTGAACTCAGGGCTTTGTGCACGCTAGGATGTGAGGCAAGCACTCTACCACTGAACCACACCCCCAGTTCCCTTGATTTTATGGTCAAAGCCAGACAGACCAAAAGCCAACAGAAAGCCAGAACACTTGCTGCTCACAGTACTTTACAATCAGAGTCAAGCTGCCTCAGTACTCCACAGCCAGCAAGCAGCAGGCCCTCAAGGGGAAAACAGACCAGACCAAAAGGAGCAGAGATCCCTCAGGGTGGGATGGCGAAATGCAAAAGGGGACCTTAAGAATTTTAGGGCGACCAAAAGAGCATTCAGTTCCTGTTGGAAAGATGTAACGCTTTTCCTTTCCCAAACAGAAAAAGTTGTACCTAGAGAAAAATCCAGCAGCCAGTTAGGAACACTGTGCACCGGGCAGAGGAAGGCGCTGGAGTCTGTGTCGCCCTCTTTTAAGCCCCACACCGGCCACCACTGTCACCTCCAAACGAGGACAGAGCCCCACGGGCGGCTGAAGGGTCTGAACTCACGCCGTGGAGTGGCTGCCAGCGTACAGTGGCCACTCAAACAACTAGCCGGGGAAGAAACTGAATGAAACCTCTGGAGTAGACACCACCTCACACTAGGAGCGTGCTCCTGCCAGAACTCCACGGATGCGGAGGCCACAGAGCATTCCCAAGCGACACTCTCTCTGTCCTCCCGCTGTCACGGAGAAGGCAGAAGTACAGACGCAGGAAGCACAGGCACCTCTCAAACCGCTGCGCAGGACCTGCAGCCCAGCGGAGGACTGCAAGCTAAAGCCAAACTGGGGGTTGAAATGCTGCCTGCAGGACCCACTGGAGCCCTCCTGCAGACGCGCCACGCCGGCCCGTGAGGACCAACAGCGGTCGGTCGCAAGGCACCGGAAGGCGTCGCGGGACGGCGCGCCCCAGAGCACGGCATGGGGCCCCCGGCGGCCCGCTCCCGGCCGCTGCGATCCGAGCGCAGGCGCCTGCGGGCGACAGCCCAGACGGCAGCGGTGTGCAAAGGCCTCCCGTCCCTACCAGCTCGGGGCCTCCTCTCAGACCGGTCAGATCCCACGCTCCGCTGGGAACGGGAAGGACCTGGCACAAGTTAGACTTAAGGTCAATTAAGTCCTTCAGAAACCTGGAGTTATCTGTCCTTCCTCTTGCTTTTTCTTCCCTATATTGCCAACAGGAATTTTTAAAAATCCAGATGATGTACACTTTATTTTTCCTCAGTTAAAAGAGCCGTTTCCATGGGCCGGTGGGCGCCCGCCACCTCGGGCACACGCGGAATTGCTGATTCCTGGACCCCAAAGCCGCCGCACGACCCCAGGTGCGGAGCTCAGGTACTGGGTGCCGGCCGGCTCCCGCGGGAGAGGTCCAACCCTAGGCGAGGAGCCCGGCGCCCAGCGAGGGCCTGACGTCCAAGGGAGGGCGCGAGCACTAGGTGAGGAGCCCGGCGCCAGGCGGAAAGCGCAGCACCAAGCAGCTACCGGTGCCCAGGGGAGGAGGCCGACGGCCGCCACGCGCGATACGGCCCCAGAGATCGGTGCCTCCACCGCCCGCCCGAGAGCCCCCGCCCGGGGGGGTGGGGAGGGGTCGCGCGCTAACCTCTCCCGCCCCCGACGCGGTCGCTCCTTTGATCCCCCAGACTGTGCTCCGCCGGAAGAGAAGGGCCAGAAACAGGACACGGAAATGAAGCCCTTGCCCAAACCTAACATGGCCACCACAGCCTAGCTGCTACCGTGCTGGAGCGCCTTCCTGACCCGGAGTAAAGATGGGCGTCATGAGCCGCGCGTGCGAGGGGCGGGGCACGAGAGCGGGCTCTGACCGGCTGCTGGCTCTTCTCCCGCGGGACGCTGACCCGGGGCCTCCCCATTGGTCGCTGCTCGTGGCGAGTGCGGATTAGACCACGTCAGGACGGGGCGGAGCCTGCCGGCCAATGGCGGTGTGTAAGCTGCGGATTGGGCGGGGCATCTGCGGCGCCGTCAAGTAGCCCCGGGAACGGCCGGCACCGGCCGGGTGGGCGGAGGCGGAGCGGTCCGTCGCGTAGCGCCGCCGGTCGCCCGCCCGCCCGCCATGCGCCCGCCGCCCCTCGCCGCTCTCGGTCTGTTGCTGCTGATGCTGTTGCTTGTGCTGTTGCTTGTGCTGCCTCCCGCGCTGGGCACTGCCCGGAAGACGACACCCTGCCAGCTGTGCCGGACTCTGGTGGACAAGTTCAACCAGGTTGGCGGGGCAAGGCTGGGGCCTCGGGGATCGGAGCCTCGGTGGCGACAAGGCTGGGGTCACCGAGGACGGCGGGGGTCTCGTCTTGAGTCTCGTAGAGCCGGTACCACCTCCTCCGCAGGGCATGGCCAACACAGCCAAGAAGAACTTTGGTGGCGGCAACACGGCCTGGGAGGAGAAAACGCTGTCCAAGTACGAGTTCAGGTGGGTACCTGGGTACCTGGCTTCTCTCCAGCCGCTGGCTGGGGTCCTGCGCTGCCCCGGGGCCGCTGAGCTGACGCCTCTCTGGCTTAGTGGCTCCTGAGGCGTCCCTAGGGCCACTTCTGAGCGCCCTCACAGGGGACCTTTTGACAGGTCAAGCGAGACCCCGGTCCTACCCGTGGGCCTCCTGCCTCCCCCTTCCCTTTCACGGAGAGCCCAGACCCCTTGCAAACTTCGAGGTACTCGTTGGATGTATGGACCCAGGTCCTGGTTTCCATCACTAAAAGGGGCTGAGTCCTGTGACCTGGTGAGTCCGTAAAGTAGCCCTGGGGGTTCGTGTTTCAGCGAGATCCGGCTACTGGAGATCATGGAGGATTTGTGCCCAAGCAGTGACTTCGAGTGTAACCAGCTGCTGGAACAACAGGAGGAGAACCTGGAGGTCTGGTGGCATCGGCTGTGAGTGCGGGAACCCAGGTTGACAGCCTAGCATTCACCTCAGAGAATGTGCAGCAACAGTGGCACTCTGAATTAGTGTCTTGCCTTAGCTGCACCAGGTTGCCACACCAGGAAGCTGCCTAGAAGGGCCTGTGTCCCTGTTCGCACAGCCGCAGAGTCCCACTGTACATGGTAATTTTCACTACCAACTTAAGTCAGAAGATGCCACTTGGAAATAAGTAATCCACAGTCTTGCACCACTGTTAGCACAATCCTTTTTTACATTTGTTATTTTATTATTAGTTATTGTTACATTGGGTCTAAGTTACAATTAAACTTTGTCTTATGTAAGTGTGTAGCACATAGAGGTTTTGGTGTGGGGTCTTGGAGTGTATCCTGCAAGGAGAAGCTGTATCACAGCACGTTTGTCCCTCAGAGCTAGTGACAGTTTCACATCCTCAGGATGAAGGAGTACCCTGACCTGTTTGAGTGGTTTTGCGTGCAAACTCTGAAAGTGTGCTGTTCTCCAGGGACCTACGGGCCGGACTGTCACGGTATGTGTTTCCTTGGGCAGATCTAAAGCCTGTATTTTTATTCCTGATTCCTACTTGTTAAACACACAGAAGATAGCAGGACTGCATTACTGTCCAGCGCTCTGCCTCTTCCATAAACTGGGCAGAAGTCCCCCACTGTGCCCAGACCTGTAAAAGCCCACCGACTTGGTTTTAAAGAGATGCCCTCTGGACTGGAGGGTTAAGGTCACAGAGGTCATGGAGGAGCATGTTTGCTAGAGGCTGACCCGCTTAGAGAGGCTTGGGCTGGGGCCTGGTGGGTGCTCCTGGGAAGTGTGCGCTAAGGTGGGGCCGGGCTTACTCTTGGGAGTTGTGGGAGCTGCTTGTGTTGGCCAGGCTGGCTGGAGTGGCAGGGGTTTCCAGTTCAGCCTGTGTGGGCTGCAGCCACTTCCTGCCTGCTTTTCCCACTTTCCCCAACCATGGGGTCCCCCATGCTAGGATGCCCAAGTATCCTTTTCCCTGCTTTGTGGGGAGATTTCCCAAACCCACACTGAGTTGTCCAATTGGAAGCCACAGCTCTCTCCTGCACAGTGACCCCGCCTTGACTCTGCAGCCCCCACAGCCACTGTCTCCTAATGCCCTCATCAGACCGGTGATCTCTGCAGTAGGGTGGTGCAGGGCACGGCAGGGCTTTGGGTTTGTTTGTTTGTTTGTTTGTTTGTTTACACAGCTGAGACTCATACTGATCCTCCTGCTCTTAGCCTCCCCCGTGCTAGAATTACAAGCATGTGCCACTATACCCTGACTATGGCCAGCTCAGCCTGCCCTGGGGACAGGGCTGGTGGCATGTGATGCCCCAGATGGAACAACTGTCCCTGCACTTGCCTGAGCTTGCCTAGGCAGGCACATTAGGCCACTGAGCTAGCTCGCCAGCCACAGGGCTTGTGTTTTAGGGAGAGACCCAAACAACTAGCTACCTTGATGTGTCTTGAACATGGGTTTGTGCCCTTCAGCTTGCCAGGGTGGATCCAAGAGGCCCTGCAGCGGGAACGGCCAGTGCAACGGAGATGGCAGCAGAGAGGGGGATGGCTCCTGTCAGTGTCACCCGGGCTATAAGGGGCCACTGTGTGCCGACTGCGTGGATGGCTACTTCCAGTCGCTGAAGACTGAGACCCAGATCACCTGCACAGGTAGGGGCAGTCCTGCACTGGACTTTGAAGGCAAGAGCAAGAAACTTGTTGACTCTCAACCCAGGCTCCCAGGGAGCACGAAGGCCTGAGGACGTGGCCCTTCCAGCCCCTGGAAAGAACTGAGATCTCAACCCAATAGTGGCAGGTTCTAAAGCCCTGCCACCTAGTGCAGGCTGTGCTCCAGTGAGCCCCCACGGCATTCTGGCTAGAAGCTTGCTGTCTTCGTCCAACAGATGGTCCCTCAGGAGCTCTGGTGTGTGTGCATGGGGCCACAGCAGAGTGCAGGGGCGGGGACAAGCTGCTCGCACAGTCGCAGAGGGAGCAGGAGACAGTGGGAGCAGGAAGGCCCCTTGGCAGACCCCTCGAGCCTGATCCCCACACAGCTCCTTCCCTGGGAAAGCTCACCTGCTAAGTGGCCGCCCCGAAGCTCACACCCTCAAAGCTGCTCACAGTATACCTGCCCTTGTGGTGCACCAGAAAGCTATGTGTGTGACTTCTCACTTGGAGCACTGGCTGCCCCACACCTTTGCGGTCAGGCCAGGCTCCTCTGCAGGTCCTGCTCCTACTCTGTCCCTCCACCTCTCAGTTGTGGGTGTGGGGATCCCTGATAGTGCTGAGTTTGCTCAGTGTGGACCCCAGGGTCTAGGGAGCCATGTCCAGGTCGCAAACCTCCTGGAGTCCAGCAGTAGGCCAGGCGCCTCGTGGCTCTCGGCACGAAGCCCAGGCTGCACCTCTCCCAAGCCTGGGAGTGCTCTGAGCCTCAGGATGGGTCATGTCTCTACTGAGCTTGCCTAGCTGGCCTTTACTGTTCTGGTGCTTTATTCCCCTGCTGAACTTCCATTCCCACCTGAGCTTTCTTCCTCCTGGGCTCCCTAAGGATGTCCTAACACATCCCCCTTTGCCTTCCAGCCTGTGACGAGTCCTGTAAAACATGCCTGGGCCCGACCAACAGAGACTGCAGCGAGTGTGAAGCTGGCTGGGAACGCATAGAAGATGCCTGTGTGGGTGAGGCCACTGGCCGTGGGGAGGCAAATGGTGTGCTCAAATGCCCTGTGGGTGTGACCACCCTGCTGCCACCTCCCAGGAGCAGCTCTGGAGGCCCCACAGTGTCCTGGCTGTCTGCCGTGTTCCCTGTCTGCACCTTACCCCCATGGCCACCACCGGCATCTGTGGCACATCTTGCAGTCCTGGTGCTGACAGTGAGCCACCCTCTGTGGCTGTGGTTTTGGTTTCACCCTTAGCAGCTCTTTGGCCTTAGGCAAATTAGGTGCTGGGTCCCCTCAGGCTTCCCATCGTGAGCTACAGGCTGAGGTCTCTGTGGGGCTCACTGGCCAGCTGTCCATCCTGGTGTTTCCCCACCCTGCCTGTCTATGGCCATTCTTTTTTTTTTTTTAATGTTTTATTTTTTATTTATTTTATTTTATTTATTTCTTGTTTCAGAACCTTTGTTTGTTTATTCACTCATTTTTATGGCCGGCTCAGCCCACCCCGAGGGCAGGGCTGGCGCAGCATGTGGTGCCGGGGATCAAACCGTGGTCCCTGAAGCCGCCCAAGCTTTCCCAAACAGGCGCTTTAGACCACTGAGCCATCCCGCCAGGCCCAATGGCCATTCTTAAGTGGTCCCTTCCTTAGCCAGCGGACTGTAGGACCATGCTGTTGTTTTCCAGATGTGGACGAATGTGTGGCTGACCCACGCCCCTGCAATGACACCCAGTACTGTGAGAATGTAGCCGGCTCTTACACCTGTGAAGGTAGCCTGGGTTGGGCGCTGGGATGCCCATCCTCTCTGGGCCTGCGCAGGGCTCTGGCTTTTCCCTAAGTACCTGTGACTTCTTGCCATAACTTCAGGACACTCAGTTGTGAAAACATTTAACACAGCAGTGACAGAAGTTAATCATTGCAGAAGCGTCTGTACGTGGCGCTGGGGAGTGTGGGGCGAGCTGGTCTCTTGTGGGACGTTGAATCGCAGCAGTTTCCCAGCCCACTGAACTTGAAATACCCTCCTGGGGAAAACTCCATCTTTCAGAGTGGGAGGTTGTTTGTGACCTGGGCAGTGGTGCCAGATCGACATCCCCGCCACAGGGACTGCTTCAGTGCCAGCGGCAGCGTCCCTGTCAGTCCTCCTCAGGTCCTCGCCCAGTCACTCAGGAAGCTCTTAGGGACCGAGTCCATGCCATCACGTGGTGGGGAGTACAGCTGGGCAGAGACCCGCGGGTGTTAGGAAGTTACCAGGTGTTTCAGAGGGAGGAACCCAGGCTCCCACCAGGGCGCTGTCAGTGTGGGCTGACGGCTGCCTGCCTTGTTTCCAGAGTGCGATCCCACCTGTGTGGGGTGCACAGGAAAAGGCCCTGAGGAGTGCAAGGAGTGTGTCTCTGGCTACAGGAAGGAGAACGGGCAGTGTGCAGGTCAGTGCTGGGGGCAGACCCAGCTCCCCTCGAGGCAGGGGCCCACTTGGATCTGAGCCACCGTGGTGGCACGCCAACTCCAGGACCTCCCCCCCGTGGCCCAGGGCACCTCCACAGTGTGTGCCCCTGCCCCAGAGAGCCTGCCCTTGGGCGAGTGGCACAGTCCCGTCCCCTCCCCTTCTGCCCAAAGCCCACACCTCATACGGAGGGAGTCCAGGCGGATGTTCTCAGTCAGCAGTGTGTGTTGGCCGAAGGAAATAGCTTCCCAAACAGGCATTTTACCTCAGACATAGACGAGTGCTTGCTGGCAGAAAAGGTGTGTACAAGGAGCAAGGAGAACTGCTATAACACCCCGGGGAGCTTTGTCTGCGTGTGCCCTGATGGCTTTGAAGAGACGGACGACGCATGCGTGCCGCCGGCAGAGGGTGGTGAGTGTGTGGCTGTGGACTCGGGTGAGGGCGTGGTAGCCAGCCTCGAGCTGTGCTGCTGGGCACAGGAGAGCAAGTGGCCCCACTGAGGGCCAGTGTGGCCCCTGGGGCTAGCCAAGGGCTGCAGGGCAGGCTGCTCCCCGGCTGTGGTGACGTCCGTCATGGCTGTTTCCTCCCTATCCTTGCATGGTCGTCTGTACATGGCCCGTCCCTGTCCAGACATCCTCGAGGACAATACCAGGTCTTGGTCCAGGCCCGCCCTAGATACCCGGCATTTATTCCTGTCCAAGAGACCCAGTTTGTAAACAGTACTGTAGTTGGAGGGTTTGCCTTAGGACACCAGCAACCTTGTCACACGGGTCAGCTGTGATGTCTTGGCTCTAGAACAGGGTGAGCTAGAGCTAGGCAGGTTCAGAGCACTCACGGCCATGTCTTCCAGACTGCAGTGTGGTCCCACACCCTAGAGCACCACAGGCAGGACTGCAGCCTGTGTCACTGGCCCCTGCCTGGCATAGCAGCCACAGCACCTCACCCACAGGGCTCAGCCTACACAGCGGTTGTGCCCTGCTTGGGAAGGCCTCAGCATAGGGCATAGGGCATAGGGCTGTGGGCATCTTGTCCCAAAGCTACTTTAGAAGCACACTGTATTAGGGCCAGCAAGATAGCTCAGCAATCTAAAGCACTTGCTTAGACAAGCTTAGGCAACTGCGGTTCGATCCCTGGCACCACATGCTGTGACAGCCCCACCCTTGGCAGGCTGAGCTGGCCATAACAAGAAAGAGAGAAAGAAAATTTAAAAAAAAAAAAAAAAAAGCCCCCTGAATAAACCGAGAGCCAGCTGCAGTCCCTGGGCTGTGGCCAGCTACTGTGTTGTGGTCTCACTCTGGGACCTGTCTCCCAACAGAAGCCACAGGAGACAGCCCAATACAGCCACCCCCCCGTGAGGACTTGTGACCACAGCCAGACACTCTGTCAGTCATTCCGAGAGGAGCCCTGCAGGAACCAGCCTGTGGACACGGCCCCCTTTGCAGGGCCACAGCTCCAGGGAGCAGCCACTGCCTGGAGATGGTCACTACTCAGCCTTTAAAAGTTGCATTTCTTGGTTGTTGTTAAACAGATTTGTATATTTTGATACCATTCTTTGTAATAAAATTGACTGTTGATGGAAGTCAGGAATAAAATATGTGGATTTGTGTCATAGAAACCATGGAGACCTGCTGTGTGTGGTGGTGTACACTGTGATCCCCACTGCGCAAGAGGCCAAGGCAGGACTTTGCGTCCAAGGCCCAAGCCACTTGCTGGCTCAGTTGTCGATGTAAAACCCAGAAAGGGCTGGGAAGTGGCTGCGTGGAACATTTGTCCAGCCAGGCAAGGCCCTGGGTCAGTTCTTAGCACCACAAAGAGAAGCATGGGTCTCTGACACCGGGTCTGCACCTTTCCTGCTGGAGGGGCAGAGGACACCGCTCTCCTTGAGTAGGGTGTGTGGTTCCCGTGCTCCCTGCTGCCCCTCCCTAGGCCTTACATGGTCCTGGGTAGGCTCAGATGTGGCCCAGGCCCTGTTGGGCTCCTGGGCAGAATTCCCTGGAGGTGGAGTCCCAGGGGCTGCCCTCCAGGATGCAGAAAGCAATGGATGAGGGACATGGAGAGGGGACGTAAAGCCCCTGCACCTCGAGTGAGAGATGCAGCCTGCAGTTGGCATCCAGAGCCTCTGACAGTACATGGGGCTGGCAGTGGTTGGAGGGGCCAAGTATGAGAACTGGGGCAGCCAGGGTCCCAGTGGTGGGGTGGGGCAAGGACGCCGAGAGCCAAGAGGTGGGAGCAGGGGCCCAGAAGGATGCGCGCTGCTGGGCAGACCAAGTGCAAGAACCACTGTCCGGCGTCTGCCTGCAGCTATGACAGGCCCGGTGCTGGTGGTGCTGTCCAGCCCAGGAGTGGATCCCACAGCCTGCCGCCCCTGGACCTTGGAGTTCTCCAGGCGCTGTGTCCCCACACTAAGACCATGGCCCTAGGGTGCAGGTGGTGGGAAGCACCTGAGCGCCTCCTGCAGGGCCTGGAAACGGTCAGTGCTTAGCACATCAGCCCTGTGCACTCCACTCAAGTAGAGTCCCATGCCAGGCACACTGCTCAGTGTCCCACACGCATGCTCCCACCTCCTCTTCCCACTGTAAATGGCAGTGTATCCCCTGGAGGGCTCAGAGCCAGCAGGTTTACCCACAGCGGGCACCCAGAGGACAGGAGAGGGTGGCAGCCCCAGCTGGATCCCACCAGGCAGAGTAAGCGGCAGCCTGGTGTCACTGGGAGCTGGGGACACACGTGTCCCACCTCCTGAGGACCTTGGGGCTGCTGGAACAATGTTCCTGTCCACTCAGGACCCCACCTGTGTCTGCCCCTTGCTGCTGTTCCCTGGGCCAAGAACCAAGGAACATGTGGCCAGTAGGGGGCACTGCAGGACTGCCCTGGAAGGCCTCCTGCAGTACAGAAAGCCAGGCTGTTTTGTTGAGTGGTTGGGCGGGACCAACACCGGCAAGTCCCCATTCAGTGGTGAGGAAAGAGCCTTGTTTTGACCCGCCTCAGCCTCTGTGACCTGGGCCCAGCCACGGCTCTTTGCCATGACCCATGCATGGACCCATGTGGCTCAAGCTTCTGAAGTGCCCAGGGCAACGCTGTCCCTGCATTACCTTCAGCTGGGTCTGGCACTGCACAGTGGTGTTCTGTAAGTCGTCGGATCTCAACAACACTAGGAATGCTACCTGGGAACACCAGGCACCCCAGCCCCAAGCACGGGCCAACGGGCAGCTGGGCAGTGACCAGGCTCCCTGGGGGGCACCTGGGCACACACTGAGGCTCTGCAGCAGCCTCACCATCCAACAGACTCCTGCCAGGCCAGGATCCAGCTGAACCCCGGGCATCTGATGCAGCCTCCTGCAGAGGACATTGACTGCCTGGCTATCCGCATCTTTTCCACAGCAGCTACAGGCCATCAAGTGCTGAGTGGGATTTAAAGTTTCCACCTGGGCAGGCCTAGAATCCTGGCTCCTCAGAGGCTGAGGCAGGAAGATTGCAAGTTGGAGGCCCACCTGGAAACCTGTCTCCAAATAAAATAGATAAGCCCTGACTTACTGGCCCTGGACTCTCGAACTTTTACAGGTGTTCTGTAAGGCTCACTTTGTTGTCTTCCCAACAAATCTGACCTAGGAACGGCTGTACATCGGCTGGGGCCAGTAGCTAATTACACACTGGGTTCAGCCCCCAGCGCTGAAAACGCCTGTCTGTCCGCAGCCTCTCCGTGGTCCAGCCCTGCACCTCCAATGTGCCTCCCTGGGTCCTGGCCAAGTGCCCTCTTCCTCAAGGATTTCCAGGCCCCCAGAGGTCCCCTGTTTGCCACACCAGTCCCAGGACCAGCCATAGCTGGCCAGTACCACCTATAGCAACAACGTTCCCCAGGTTTGCGGGGCTTGCCAGAGGTGGGTCCAACTGGTACTGCTCCAGGCACATAGACCAGCCCGCAGGCAGCCTCATACCATGGGCCCCTGCGGTTTCCTACGGGAACTGTCACGTTTCCTACGCTACCTTCAGCCTGCAGGCTTGGATCCAGTGAACCACGGACTGAACCCTCTGCCGAGCCAGGATACCCTCCCCGCTAAGCTGTAGGTGTGAGGTGTTTTGTCCCTGCAGTGAGAAGACACCACTCCTCAGCACCCCTGCCTGAGCACACGGCACTGCCACGGGGACCTGCATGGTGTCTGGAACAGCACCGCACGGAGAGAGGCCACAGCTTTAGATCGCACACCATGGAAGTGAGTCTGAAGGTTTCCAAGCTCAGTGTGGGAAGGGGGCACCCCTGCCATGGGCCTGGAATGGTGCCTGCTCTGCCACCACCACCCCCCGTAGCATCCTAGGCAGTGTCCATGGGCATCAACCTTGCCCAGTTTGCTGAGCTTGCCAGAGGTGAGTCCAACGGTCTGATAATGGTGCTGGTGCAGGCACGTAGACCTGGCGTCCTGTCCTTCCCACCACCTGCCTTCCACAGTGGTCTGACCAGAGGGTGAGCAAGATGTGAAGGGGTGCCACCCTGGAGCCCCTGAATGTCGACTGTGCAGCCCTGTCTGGGTGAGGACAGTGACAGAGGCTTGCGCTAGACTCCCTGGTAGGCGGGCCACAGGCAGTGCCTACCATCGGGCCTGCTGCCCTCAGTGCTGGCACTGCTGGTGACCAGGTGGGTGGCCCTGACCAGACTCTGCTCCTTGCCATGTGAGCCCCCCAGGAAGCCACAGTGTCCATGCCAGCTGAGCCCTGGGCTCGGGCCTCCACACGCTGGCAGCAGTGTGCCCTTCTGCCGCTAAGTCACCCACGCCATGGCCAGCTCGCCCGTGGGACTTGTCTCAGTGTGAACTCCTCCATGCAGGGGCTCAGCTTCTCTTCAGTCTGGGGCTCTGAGTGTAGTCTGGAAACTGGGCGAGGGTGATGTCTGTGCACCTGTGATCACCCTGGCCTCCCCATCAAGCACCCTAAATGACCCCTGAAAGCTGGGCTCCCTGGTCAGTGGCCCAGCTGCTCAGGAACATCCACTAACCTTGCCTGCCACCCACAGGACAGGCTCAGGGCCCCAGGCTAGCCACTGAGGGCCAGGAGCTGACGCTGCACCACCACTGCCATGGCCCTGTCTGCGAGGCAGTCACATCCAGGCCGGGAACTTTCTGATTCCAGCCCTCCCTGGGCCTTGGGTCCTCCTTCTAGAAAAGCCAGTCTTGACCTATCATGTGTGCATCCCGCATGGCCAGTGGCCAACTCTGTGTGGGGCCCGAGCTCTGCACCTCAGGAAAAAGATTAGCTAGCTCCTGATACCATGCAGGGTCACGCTGCTGGCTCCCAAGGTGCAGAGAACTTCCTTCTCAAGGTGGGCAGGGCAGGTACAGGTCCTGAGGAACTGGGGAGAGGCGTGGGGTGGGGGGCTGTGGACCCAGAGCACTCCTTCCGTGCCAGCACCACCCTGGCCACCTGCCAACCCAGCCAGCACACCCCTGGGGACCGATTCCTGCTCACCCCTGCTGTCATCTCTTCTGTCCCTCTCTCTTCACCCTCCCAGAATCTTAAGGAGTCCCTAGCGAGGTGATGCTGTCCGCGGCTCACGCCCTCTACTCTCACGGTGAAGTGTCCCCCAGAGAGTCCCTGATCCAAGGCTTAGGACCCAGCTTGAGGCTACTGAGTGTCTGCGAGTGGGCCCTTTACGGGGAGGACCATGGGAGGTCTTCAGGTCTGGGTGACCCTGGGGAGCCGCAAGGGGAGGCGCGCTGCTCTCCACAGTCCGCCAGGTGGCGCCCAGAGCAAAGGGCCTGGAACCAGGGACAGAAACCCCAATCCCGCGCCAAGGTCGACCGCAGAGCTGGGCATCTCAGTTTGCTGCAGGGTGGAGGGCTGCTTTGCTTCCTCTCATCCTTTTCAGCCCACCGGGGACCGTCGTGACACCACTGGCCCGGCGAGGGGACCCCAGGCCTTCTGGAGTGCCGGAGGTGACTCTTTGTAGGCGCCCTGGGCTGCGGGTTACTCTACGTTGGGGATCGGGGACTCAGGGGAGCTCGGTGGCCCAGAGAGGTCGGGGGCCCAGGGGGTCGGGAATCCAGTCTCACGGGGTTGGAGTACACGCGGGCCACGAGGGGCGCTCCCGAGGAAAGGATGGCGCCTGAAGCATCCAGGACTTGGGGCGTACAGGAGAGGTGGGAAGAGACAGCGCCCAGCTCCCGGTCCGCCCCGCCCCGCCCCGCCCCGACCCCGCCCTCCCGTCCAGCCCACCACAGAAGCTAAGGACAACGCGACAGTGGCGGCGCGGGCGCATCCAGGGGGGTGGAAGCCACCACCTTCGTAGCGCTACGACCCGCCGGCCGGGTCCAAGCCCGGGTCGCAGCCCTGGCACCGCTGTCTCGAATGGGTCCTCTTTTCCACCTCAGGGCTCTGTGCTGCCAAAGGGCTACCTGGTCACCTTGCCAGCCGGGTCAGCCACTTCCCAAAGAAGGAAGGGCTGTTTCTCAAAGACCGCACGGATTGGGGCAGGAGCTGCAGGTCCCTGCAGCCCCACAGAGCCCTCCTGCCTCCCCCCACCCACTGGATCTGGGCATCCCGAGCTGTGAACCAGGGTCCAGCCCTCTGCACCCTACTCCATCCCACTTGCCACTGCTGGCCCCCCAGCCTCATGTCCCCCTCCCCCGTGCGCCCACTGCCCAGGTGACTGTGCCCCCACTCAGCTGTGGCCCAGATAACAGCCACCCTTGTCTGCTGCCTGGTGCCAGTCCGGGGCGTCTCCACGAGGCTGCCCCCACCCCAGGCAGGGAGGGTATTGTGCATTCAAGCCCTGGCACTATTAATAGCACTCTTGGTTCAGGAGCTGCTATAAATACCACAGCCTCTCACACAGGCCCATTCAGGCGCCTGCTGGTCACACAATCACCCACACACGCGCACACTGAGGCTCAGAGCTGCCTGCTGGACGCCCTGCCCAGCCCTGCCCCCCGGCCCCCTGGGCTGGGCACACAGAGGGGCTCCCACCCATCTCCCTCCAGACAGGCCCAGGGCTGGCCCTGCACCCTCACAGCCCTGTGTGGCCCTGTGTCACTGCCCCAGGCTCTCTGGCCAGGAGGTGCCCTGCTGAGGCCAGCCTGCCTCTTTTGTCCTCTCCCTCCTGGGAGGGCACCCAGAGCTCCACACACTGAGGTGCACTCTGTCCCTAGCTCTGTGTAGTAAGCCGCCTGGCTCAGCACCCCAAGGGCTCCCCAGCCAATCTGTGATCTACCCGACAGAAGCCACTCCCGGCTAGGGTTCCACCGCAGCCCTGGCCCTGGTACTGCTGGGTCAGACTGTGAGGGTCACAGGGGCCCCCACCCATCCCAATCACCCAGTTTAGCAACTTGAGGCTGGCCAACTCCCCCACACACGGAGTGGACACTGGGGAATTCCTGTCTCACCCTCTCTGCTGGGCCTCAGCGCAGCAGGGTGACAGTGGCCGCCTGCCCCAGACCCCTCCCTGCTCAATAGCCTGGGCTCCCTGGCTGATCATAACAGGCAGCAGGATGGGGGCCGCAGAGCCTCTCTTATTGTGTAGAGAGGAAAAAAGGAAAACAACCCTGTTTACGGAAAAGGCGTGTCCACTGCCGCCAGCCAGTGGCCTTCCTGGGGGGACAGAGGCCCTTTGTTGGGAAAACAGGAAGCGAGGATTTCCAGGACCTGCCAGGCCACCCGCAGCCTCCCGCCTGGCTTCCGCTGACTCTCGAAGCCTCTGCCAGCTGTCAGCTGACCGTCTATCCATCCATTTTTGTCCATCCTTCTGATTGTGGTGCCTGACTTCCAGCTTGGGGGCACAGCTGCATGTGAAGGCTCCTGGGGGTCCCCTGGAGGATGCCTCCTGCTGAGGGAGGCACCAGTTTCACAGGCACATCTGGCCAATGTTCTTGGGGTGTCTGATTTAGAGGAGCTGTCAGCGAGCAGGCACCCCAGGGACATCCACTGAGAGCCCAGCCTAGCCACCAGCCAGGAAACAGGTGGGAGAGGCCCTCTATGAGGTCACCATGACCAAAGTGCCTGAAGGTCTCGGAGGAATGAGGGCCTTTGCTGGCAGATGTGCCTCACAGGGGCTCATGGCCTGGGCCTGGGCCCCTCTCCCATCTGAGGACAGTGGCCATCCTGTCCAGTGGCCCCCGTGCTGCTCGCTGATTGCTAGCTGGGCCCACTGTGGTGGTACATGGGCAAGCCAGGGACCCACACACCCTACTTGCCCAGGACGGCACACAGCCTGTGTCTACCTGCACCCAGCAGTGTCTGTGGGGAGTGGAGGAGGCACAGCCTCCCTCCCCACCCCCAGCACAGGCACGGGCCACAGCCAGGCTGCCAGGGAGGCTTGCCACAGCAGCTGTGCAGTGCTACAGGGTGCCAGGCGCTGCAGGGAGCTGGGCCAGCAGTGCTGTGTGGGGTGACCGCCAAGGGGCCCTCTGAGTCTGAGTGGTGCCACATGCAACACTGCTTGGGCCCCATAGGTCAGAGGCACCCAGCGTGGTGCCCAGACTTTTATCCCAGCTGGGTGGGGACAGGAGTACATGAGCAGCATGGGGTGGCTGTCCAGGGCCAGTTAGGGACGGGGTGGGGGGACAGGTCCCGCTTCCCTTCCGCAGGCCATCACTGAGCACCTGCTGTGTTGCCGTCCCTGGGGCTGTGTCGCCAGGAGCTTGATGCCACAGGCACAGGCCATCGGGCCCACTAGTCAGCCCATAGCCCCACTCGCTTCCCCAAGTGGTGGGCTCCGTCTTCTGGGGTTTTCTGTTGCACTTTCTTCTGCTCAGCATCTCCCAATGCAAGGAGAAGGACACTCAGGTGCTGGACCTGCTCACACGAGGGCCTGGGCTAGGGAGAAACTGAGGCCTGCCCCAGTGCACAGACTAGGAGCACTAGAGCTGGGCTGCACACACCTCTGGCCATGCCCTGAGGGCCCCAACTTCGGAGGGCAGGGAGGTGAGACTGCAGCTGGGCTCCTCGGAGCAGGAGCCTGCCAGCCGGGTCCCGGGTTAGAAGGGTGAAGAGGCACGGACAGAGCACAGCCCAGCGCCTGTCTGGATGCACGAGGAGCCAGGCAGGCCGCCTCATGGGCAGGGCTTGCGTTTGCCCCGTAGGGAGCTGCCTGATGGCCGTGACGAAAACAGAGGAGATCCCAGAGCAAGCAGAGCATGGTCCCCAAGGGCTCAGAGCAGCATGGTAGCAGGGAGGTGGACTTCAGCTATCCTAGCAAGGATCTAGTAGAATTTGATGAGCTGGGTGGGCGGTGGGAAGGTGACCCCAGGTGGTGTGAGAGACAGAACAGGGGTGAGGGCCAAGCCCAGCTTGGAGGACTGGACCTTGACGTGGTGCCACCCGTTTCAGAGGCCGACGCAGATCCTGGATCAGAAGAGGAGGCTGTGGAGAGGCCCTGTGCTATGACTTATGTCTAGTTGTCCCCCCCAAAGCCTCCTGTAATCATGGGGCGGGGACTTTTAGAGTTTGAGACTTACCTCATGATCTCTGGGATTATGTGTTTTAGTATTTCTGGGATTATGGGTGTAGCCTAAGGCAGGTAGACTGAGGCGGAGAGCCTGAATGTAATATAGAGACAGGGAGCTGGGGAGATAGCTCCGAGGCACAAGTGCCTGCTGGACAAGTGCAAGGTCGTGAGTTCGAACCCTGGTCCCACAAAAAAAAAAAATATTAAGGCAAGGGGCTGGGCAGATAGCTCCGTGGCAGGATTGCCTGCCAGGCAGGTCCAAGGTTGTGAGTTCAAATCCCAGTCCCGCAAAACAAACAAACAAACAAACAAACAAACAAACAAACAAACAAAATATAGAGAGAGACAGACTCATGCTGTTGCTCTCTGCTCCCTTGGTTAGCTGTCTCTGTCACCATTTTGTTGCTGTTCCACCACCATGAACTGCTGCCCTCTGCACTGTGCCTCTCTGCCTCGGAGCCAGCCAAGTATGAAGTGAAACCTCCAGTAACTGTGAGCTAAATAAACCTTTCCTTCCTTCATTTTGAGTGTTGGGTATTTGTCCCAGCAATGAGTAAAAAGTAACTAAGACACCCTGCTTGCTCAGAGGGCACTGACTACAGTCTCCACACAACCCAGGGCCAGGCCAATGCTCATGTCAGACCCAGCCTCTGTGACCCAGGCCCTGCAGTCGTGAGTTGGACTCTGAGCTGGCCCTGCCAAGCGGCAGTTCTGGGAGCCAGCGCTGGCGCCGTGGCTCTCTCACTGTGAGCTGGAGCAGAAGCGCAATGCCGATCCGGGCCACAGGCCTCTGGGAAGGACTGGGGCTGTCAAGAAGGAATTAAAGTCCCTGTCACCTTGAGACTCCCTAGCTTGTGAATCCTTCTTCACCCTGAGGTTGTTGCAGGGCATGCCCTGGGCGGGAGGGTGCATGCCGACTGCGGGGCTTCCTGGAGGAGCCCTGGGGAGCAGCACCCCAGCCTGCCAGTGCAGAGGTAGAGGTGTGCAAACACGCTGCTGAGAGGGCACACAGTGCCGTGCCAGTGGGGGCGTCCTGGGCCACTGGCCCTGGCCCTGGCCCTGAGTGGCCCCGGTGCCCACAGGGACCCAAGTGTGTGCCCTGAGGTGGGCGGGGTGTGGGCTGCCCACAGCCTCACTGCCCACCAGGCCCCAGGAAATCCCGACGCCTTTGGTGCAGAATTGCCTCTCACGGGCTGCAGACTGCACCGAGAGGCCACTGCGATCCAGATGTGACCAGAGGAGATGGCGGGAGGACGGAGCCAGCCTACAGCAGGGTACAGGCCCACAGAAACTACAGAGTGCCAGGCCAGTGCCCGGTTAAGTCCTGAAGCCGCCGGTGGGGCAGTGTCTTGCAGAGCCAGCTCTAGCCAAGCCTGCCCGGTTTCCCCACCTCGCCCCTGGGCCAGAGCCTCACCAGGAGCTGTGGCTGGCCACTTAGAGGGCACCGAGAGGATGCTGTGGAAGGATGTGCACGTGGAGACGTCACATGCTTGGAGACACAGGACAGTGGCAGCTGCAGGTGCCAGGGTGAGCCACCACTCTGTCCAAGGACACCAACCAAGGTTCCGGTGGTGATGGCTGCATGGCGCTGCACATGTGCTCCGTGCCGCTGAAGTACAGGCTTAAAAGAGGTGCATGGAAAATTGTGTGTTATTTATTTTGCCACAATCAAAATAAAACAACTGAGGTAGCATGGTGCAGAGCATCCAGGTCTGTGGCTGAGCAAACGCACACGCCGTGGCCCTGACGCAGGAGCCGGAAGCTCGTGACCTTACAGTCCCAGACTCCTGATTCACCTCGCAGCACAATATCAAGGCAAACCAGGGTGGTGACTTTGACATCTGACTTTCCATCCCTAGAAGGCCATGATGATGACGCTGGACGTTGAGCAAGATACTGTGAGAGGGAAAGGGCTCTGTGTCTTAGACCTATGACAGCTCTTGCTTCTGCTTTGGAAATGAGGGACTCCAGCTTCACCGTGGGTAGCCAGCAGCACAACAGGAGGTTGAGGTGCCCACTGGGCTTCTGTCCTCATGCCCAACTTTGCCAGCCAGTACCTTGCAGCTGTAGGCTAGCATGGATGGGGCCCCTTTCAGCCCAAAGGGTGCCCACGGAGGAAAGTCAGCACCCGATGGGGCAGTGCTTGAGATCCTAGGGGTAAGGGATACTGTCTTCTCTGCTGTTCACTGTGGGTGGGCTTCTTGGGCAATTTTGCAGGAGGTGCCTTCAGTAATTTGGCCATTAAAATGTGTGCTGTTTCCCCCATACTGGGAAGAGGAGCTGGAGTCCAGGGAGGCCTGAGGAGAGAGGGTGGGGGCCCCGGGGCAGGGCAGCATGATGGCCCAGAGGGGCCTTGCCAAGTGAGGCAAGGGCTCCACCCCAGCTATATCCCAGCCCCAGCATACATTATTATTTTTTTTAGCGAGATTATTAAAGAGAAATAGGGCCCAGCAGGATGGTACAGTGGTCTAAAGCACCTGCTTGGGAAAGCTTGGGCAGCTTCAGGGACTGCAGTTTGATCCCCGGCACCACATGCTGTGCCAGCCCTGCCCTCAGGGCGGGCTGAGCAGGCCATAAAAATGAGTGAATAAACAAACAAAGGTTCTGAAACAAGAAAAAATAATAAATAAAATAAAATTTAAAAATTTTTTTTTAAAAACTAAAGAGAAATACAACAAAATTTCAAAAGATAATGGGAGGCTAACAATGGTTAATACATTGCATATGGTTATCTTTAAATTAGTCACTCGGTTTACAAGATGTCAGCATTAATTGTCCAGGCAATATTAGCACAGATTTTTCAATGAACTAAGAGAACTAGGTAGTATGACTATCTTAACTATCTTGTGTGTGTGTGTGTGTGTGTGTGTGTGTACATATATTTTATGTTTTTATTTTCTTCCCTTCTTTTCTCCATTCCTCCATCCCAGTTTCTCTTTGCTTTTCAAGTTTCTTCCCATATCACACTCTCTGTTATACCTTTTGGATCTCATTTCCTCTTTCGGCTTCTAGCGTTGGGGAGACCATATGCTATTCACATACACGCATGGGTTTACCTCACTTGTGAGTATGGCCTAGAGTGGCATCCCTCCCTTTACCCACAAGTCTTTGGTTTATCCTTCTTTGCGTCTGAGCAAAGCTCCATTACATAAATGCACCCCACCCTTTTTATCCTTTCCTCAGCTGATCACATTTTGGGTTGTTTCCAATTTTTAGCAATTATAAATCGTGCTGCTGTAAACATAGGTACGCATATATCACTGTGGTAAGATGTTTTTAATTCTTCTGGGAAGATACCCAGCAGGGGAATAGCTGGGTCAGATGGAGCCTCTCATCTGAGCTTTCTGAGGAATCTCCACAGTCTCTACACTGACTTCCCCAGGGGCAGTCTGCACTCTCACTAACAGCAGAGAAGGGCTCCCCTATCCCACAGCCCCGCCAGCACTTGTTATTGGCCAACACTTCCTGTCCTCAGGCCTCAGAGCCCACACCAGCTTTTGGACACCAGGGATGTCTGGGATCTGAGATACTGGCTGCCCCAACCCCAGCCGAGCCAGGACGAGGTCCTAGCAGATCTACAGAGGAGGAAGCCTGAACCCCAGCGGGGCTAGACTCCGACTACAGCCCAGGACCAGGCTCCTGCAGGCTGTTCAGGGAGGCCTGAGAGGCAGGCACAGCAGAGGGGGGCCGACCTCTGAGGAGCTGTTTTGAACACAGCCAGGCTCCACATGGCTGCGTCCATGTGGGCCCCAGCATCTCACTCACACATGGGTTCTTGCTCCTCCTGCAGCCTGCCAGCCTACTATGGGCTCTGTGCATTAGGATGGCCAGGCCCAGTGCACCCTAGAGCTCTTGCCCTGAAGTGGGCCACCTCGTTATAGCAGGGCCCCCAACCCAGCCTGGCCTGGGGCTTGAGCCCTGGATGGGCCCCCTGAGACCACAGGCCTACCATCCGGGCAGGACTGCAGCGGTCCTCAAAGCCCTTTGTCCTGGGTCTGCCCCCCAGGCCTGGAGCTGAGCCTGCTGGAATGAGGCAGGGCTACATACACTCTCAACCCACCTGGCACCCAGCGGGGCCTAGACTCAGCGTGATCCAAGTAGCAAACGAGTCCGTGACAGGCCTGTGCTGAGCCTTACCTGGGTTGGATGCCCCTGGGCCCAGGCACCCAGAGTGTGCCCAGAGGGGCAGGGCTGCCCATGCACAGCATCTGGGGGGAAACAGGAGTGTGATGGTACCTTTCCTTCTGGAAGCCTTTCTGGGCACCTGGCCAGTACTGAGCCTGCCCAGCTCTGCTGCCAGCTGTTCTGTTGATAGATGGGTGCTCTGGGACCCAGGGGTACTCAGCTCTCAGGGGACAGGGTCACCCCCAAGAGGCTGCCTATGTCTGGAGTCTACAGCATGTGGCCCCCACAGTGGGTCCCCCACAGCTCTGGAAAAGTCTGGCAGGGCTGCAGGAGGCTGCAGCGCCCAGGCCCCTCAGCATGAGTCGTGGGGGCTGGTCAGGCATGTCCTTGCTGCAGAACCCCTTGGTGTCTGTCTCAGGCCTCTGGACCTCACCTTGGGGCACAGCCTCAAAGGACTGCTGTCTCTGGCTTGTGACTGCGTGTGCCGTCAGCTGGCCCTGCTCCCCAGGGCTGTGGAGAGAACCTAGGCGTTGCCACCCTCAGAGCCTCAGCCCTCAGGCTCCTGGCTCAGGGTGGGGCTGTGTGGAAACCACGGACCCTCAGCCTGGCTCTCCCAGCCCCTGGTCCAGGCCCTGGAAGAGGACCTTGTCCCTGTCCTTGGCGACCTCAGGCCTGGCCAAGACCACCAGGCACCCCTGTGGAGGCACAGGTTCAGCGTGGGGATGGCCCCCCATCACAGCCACCCACTCCCCAGAGATGAGAGCCCAGGAAGGGCCACATCCGGGGCCGGAGCCAGGCCCTGGCCAGCCTGGCTCATCGCAGTGACGCGTCCAGAGAAAGCTCAGGACCGCCAAGGCTGGATCCCTGTGCCAGGGCTGGGGACAGCAGTGGGTAGGTGGTGGCCTGCAAGGTTGGTGCAGAGGTCCCTCCCTGGGGCACAGAAGGTTGTGTGGAGGCCGCAGGCCGCCCGTCATGGCACATGTCCTGCCTAGGCTGCCCTCCCTGCTGGCCTTGCGCCATAACCGGTCGGGGACACGGTGTGCAGCAGGAATAGGGCGTGTGTTTGCTCAGGGCGCCCGAGTCGGCTTGGGACAAGGGCTCATTGTGTCCTCAGCTTCCCCGCCCGCAGCCTGTCCACTCCACTCCCCCCACCCTGTCCAAAAGGGCCCTCACCTGAGCCCCCATCTGTGCCGCCCCCACCCCAAGATCCTAGCTCGCAGGCTGCACTCCAACCTATGTGACCCCTAACCTCCACCACCACCCAGGCTGCTGTCCCCTCCAGAGCAGTTAAGGAGCAGTCTCCTCACCTGCCAGTCTGGCTCCCCCAGCTGGGGACCCTGGTAACTGCCCTGTCCTGGGTCCCCACACTTGGCTGTGCCAGAGCAGGACCCATGGCCAGAAAGGCCCCCATGCAGGAAGGGAACAGGACAACGGATGCCTGGATTTGAGAGTCTCCACAGTGCCCCAAGCCCAGCTGCATGAGGCCTCCCCTGCCTACCTACAAGGGCTTGCGTGGAGAGGACTGCTAGTCTGGCCAGGGAAGAAAGGGAGGCGGGGGTCAGCAGGAAAAGCTAGGGAGGGAGGGGAAGACAGTGACCCAGCTGCCAAGCTTTGGCCGTGCAGAACCGGTCTGACCAGGTACAGCTGTGTGCATGTGCATGTGCATGCGTGTGTCTGCGTGCACGTGTGGGTGCCTGCTCACGTGGACGAGTGGACGGGGCCCAGCCCGAGACAGGCGGAACAGAGGCCGCAGCCTGCGTCATGGGCATCGCCCTGGGGCAGCACGGTGGGCAGAAGGCCACCTGCCAGCGGTGTTTGCTCAGCTGGGGGTGGCAGAGCAGGTCTTGATGGCTGAGCCCCAGAGAGGGCAGTGTGGGAGGGTGGGCAGGCTGAGCAAGGCACTCTTAGCCTTCACAGGCCGGGGATGCAGAGGTGTGGGGCACCGTCGATGGGAGGGGGAGGCTGGGTTCCTCACCCCACCTTGGCTCTGCCCACTGTGCCCTCCAGGGCCCTGGGTCCACTGCTCAGGGGCCAGCAAGAGGCTAAGCTCAGGTGGCTCACCGGCAGAGGTCCAAGGACCCACCTGGCTGTGAGAACCTCGGCACAGAGGTGCTGCCCCTTTCGGGCAATGGGCCCAGGCTGTGGGCTGGGGCAGACGCGCCCACCTGGGAGGGGTACCTGGGATGGGTCGAAACCCCAAAATGGTGCGTCCCAGAAACCACGAGTCAGCAGCTCCTCTCCTGCTGCCGGCAAAGCCACTCTGGGAACGCCTGAGGAGGGTGTGCCTGATACTGGAGGCATCCAGAAGTATAGGACGAAGAAGACGGGTGCAGGGTGCCGCACACAGCCCCTCCCGCAGCCTGGCACCTGGGGCAGAAATGCGGTCCCTCCCGCTGCTCAGCCCCCCCCCAAATTAGGGTACCTCCCCTCCTTCCTTGGTGCAAGGGTGGCCTGCCCAGCCCCCATCCCCTGACTGGCAGGTTGTGACCCAATGACTAGCTTAATTCCAGACAGCAGGAGGTCTTGGCTGCATGGAACCCCGATGCGCCCTTCTTCTCTCTCCTTGGGCACTGCCCCCCAAAACTGGCCAGGGCAGGACCTTGGCATCGCTACTCATCTTCTCACTAGGGCTGCACGAGGGTGTGAAAGTGTAGCTCCTAAAAAGCTCCCAGTCCGGGGCCCAGCGGGATAGCTCAGTGGTCTAAAGCGCCTGCTTGGGAAAGCTTGGGTGGCTTCAGGGGCCGCGGTTCGATCCCCGGCACCACATACTGCGCCAGCCCTGCCCTCGGGATGGGCTGAGCCAGCCATAAAAATGAGTGAATAAACAAACAAAAGTTCTGAAACAAGAAAAAAAATAAAGAAAATTAAATTTAAAAAAAAAAAGAAAAGGGGCCCGGCGGGATGGCTCAGTGGTCTAAAGCACCTGCTTGGGAAAGCTTGGGCAGCTTCAGGGACCACGGTTTGATCCCTGGCATCACATGCTGTGCCAGCCCTGCCCATGGGGCGGGCTGAGCCGGCTATAAAAATGAGTGAATAAACAAATAAAGGTTCTGAAACAAGAAAAAATAAATAAATAAATAAATTTTAAAAAATAAAATAAAATAAAATAAATAAAAAGCTCCCAGCCCTCACTGGAGCAAGGCCCCCTCAGGACCACCAGTATAGGTGCTGGGATGGGACATTCAGAGGGGCACAGTCAGGCACCCTCCCCCATGGCTCTCAGAAGAGAGACAGTCCCCGGCTGCAGCCTCATCAGTCTGTGGGTGGTGGACAGAGGGCAGCTTCGCTGGGACAGGCCTGGCACCTGCAGAGGCCAGAGTAGGCATGGCAGTGAGGACCAGAGGGGCCTGAGGAAGGGGTGGGCTGGCCACGGGGAGGAGGAATTCTGTGGGGGTGGGGAGCCCAGGGAAAGTACAGAATTCCTCCCATTCTTTCCATTTCTCTGTGGTGACTCAGCCTCCTGGCTTCCTGTGGACTGCCAGGAACCAGAGGGCCAAGTTCAGTTCCCTCCCAGAATGCGGGTGCGGGGTTGGGGCCTGGCTTTGCCCCTCCCCTCCCCACCCCTCCGCTTCCCTCCCCGCTTCCCATCTCCCCTCCTTTTCTCCCTTCCCTTCCCCTCCCCTCCCTTTCCCTTCCCGTTTTCCCCTTCCGTCCTACGCTCTCCCCTCCCCTCTTCTCCTCTCCTGTCCTGTCCTCTCCCCTCCCTTTCCCTCTCCTCCCCCACCTCTCTTCTGCCCAGGACAATGCCTCCTCCAGCTCTGCACAGGCTGGACCCTGATTCTGAGGGAAGGGCCACAGGGGCCTCTGACAGACTGCTTCAGCCCTGTGACTCAGTTGTCCCACCTGGGGTGTGGGTAGAGCTGGCAGGTTGACTTCTCCTGAGCTCCTCACCTGCATCATGGCCAGGCTGGCAAGGCCCCAAGGGTCTTGTGCTTGGCCATTCCAGTGAGAGCCACCAATCTTCCTCAGGGCTCTAGAGCCCACCCTGGGTCTGGGGTGGGCTCAGCTCTCTAAGACACAGGAAGGAGCTCTGGGAGCCAGGGCTGGGGCTGCAGGTGCAGCTGGCTCGGCTCTCACCTGGGAATAGCTGTGCACACAGGTGCACTGCCCAGGCCACGACACAGGTGTCCATGAGATGCTTCCAGGTCCCCCAGGCCACTGTAGGCCAGCCCTAGGCACTGGAACCTCCTCTAGGAAGCTGCAGCTTGGGGACCAGCAGGAGTGAGCATGAGCTTTAGGGGGACAGGGCTTCACCAGAGGATGGCTCTGAATGCCATTCCTAGGAAGCACTAGGCTACGTGCTACAACCAGAGCTCACCATCGGGTGGCCGCCAGCAGCAGCAGAGCCTGGCCTGACGGGAGCCATGCAGGGGAGGAGAGCGGGGAGGCAAGAGCAGCCTCCCGACAGCCTCAAGGGCCGCTGCGGACCTCTGCGTGCTGAGCCCTTTAGGTCCCTCCGCCCTGCGCCCAAGGCCTAGGGGCCCAGTTGTTTCCTCCCCAGAACTGCCGGCTGCCCCCCCTCCCCCGTGCCCAGGCCTGGAGAACTCACTGCTCAACTTCAGGCCCGTCTCAGACACTGGAGGAGAACCAGCACATCTAGGTGTGTCCAACACTGGACAGCACGGCCCCTCAGCGTCCAGGCCTGGCCTGATCCTGGGCAGAGTTCATACGCTGGCAGCAACACCCCCATCTGAGTGCCCAGCAGGGCTGGCTGCCACCCACAGGACTGCTCCTGTCCCAAGGGCCTGCTGCTGCCAAGGCCGCCCTCCCTTGCCTCCAGGCCTCACAACAGCACCCCAGGCTGACGTGGCTGACTCGGGGTGCACAGGAGAGCCCTGGCCGGTATCTGGCCTGTGCTCAGTGCATGTGTATCCCTAAGGCCGCAAGCACACTGAGCCAGCCGCCTGGGCAGCATCCAGAGGGTAGCTCCACACCCGCCACCCCTGGCGCATCCACAGCAGCCCAGAGCTCAGCCTCGTCCAAGCCCGCGGGGGCTCAGGCCAGCAGCTCCTGCCCTTTAGGGAGACCTTCTGGCTGGCTCTGAGCCTCACAGACCTGACCCCAACACCCAGCTTGCAAATACTTTGCATCCCCACTTCTGTGGCTCCAGGTTCTGACCCAGCTGTGGAGCCCTGCCATCGCCCACCGGGAGCCACCTTCCCAAATGTCTAAACCCCAGGGTCCCAAGTCCTGCTGCGGAAGGACAGGAACAAGATGGTTGGTGCTCACCCCTTGGGTGCCCCAATCAAGGGAGCCCAGGCCCTGTCCACTCCTGACCTTTCCAACGGTCCCCACCTGGAGTTGAGGCTGTGTCCATGCTACCCTGTACCCTTAGCCCCCTGTGGACCTGCCAGACCCCAGGAGAAGCTCAGGGCCCCTGAGGTGGCCCAGCTCCTGGGACACATGTTGGTCCCCCACAGCTGGCTCATCCTAGGGAGCCCTGCGATGCCACCCATCTGTGTCAGGGTCTCTACTTTGTCCTCACAGCCCCACTGGCCACCACGGGCCCTCACGAGGGCAGCCTGGCTTAGGGACAGTGAGCCCACAGCTCTGTGGATTGATGGATCCAGCTGGGCAGGTGGGCCAGTGTCACCTGGACCAGCTCTGTCACTGCATGCAGCACGAGGCCCTCAGCAGAGCCAGGGCTTAGAACCTGATGCCAGATGGAATCCTTTGTTCTGGGGGGTCCTTTTCTGCCAAGGCCAGGGGCACGGCCCATACAGGTGGGCAAACAGTCCTCAATAGCAGAAAGGCGCATGCTGAGGCCCCGGGAGGGGCTGGCCCTGGGCCTGGGTGTTGGTGTCCAGCAGCTTCTAGGGTGGCTTGCCTGGGCCAGAGTTCATGCTGGCCCTGTCTCTGTGGAGCACTCCCAGCCCAAGATGCCTTTGGTAAATCATTGCAAAATCCCTGCCAGCTTTGCTGGCTCCTCTCTCTACCAGGTGAGGGGTGCTGCTAGTGCGGGGACAGACAGCAGTCTGGGCAGACAGGTAGGACAGGTGGCAGGGGCCTGGGGCTTTCTCACTGATCCCAGGCAGGGGCTTGGCCTAGGCTGGGGTTAGAGCCACGCAGCTCCCTGGTGGGAGTCTGGGCACCACAGCTGGCAGGGGGAGCCCAGTCAAGCCAGGACTTGAGCACTGAGGTGGTCAGTCTGGGCAAGCCTCCCTGCTCCCGTGGTGGGAGCTGGGGGTGGGGGTGGGCTCGGCACTGCTGGGACTGGGGCTGGCCCTGGTGGTTGAGATAAGGTGGCAGACGGGGTTCTGGTGGGGAGGCGACGGAGCCACTGGCCTCTCGGGTCATGAGGAGTCCTGGAGGGACCCCAGGCAAGACTAGGCTGGAAGAGCATCAGAGATGCTCAGGGTAGGCTCTGCAGGCCTGGGAGGGAGACTGGGGGGCAGCTGGACCCAGGCTGATTCAGATAGGACAGGGGGTCCAGAATGGTCTGAGGGGGGCAAGGCTGGACAGCTGGGGGAGGTGGGGGACATGTCCTGTGTGGAACCCCTTACCCCACTCTTCTTTCACTGTCCCAGCCAGCAGTGAGGGTCTCTATGTGTATATATGACGTGTGTGCACACGTGTGTGTCAGCTATTATGAGTGTGAGCACCTGCCAGGGAGGGGAATGTGGGGGTGTGGGGCTCCCTCTGTCCAGTCCTCCCTTCCTTCCTTCCTTGTCCAGAGAACCAGCCTGCTCCCGTTGCTACGGTAACAGCACAGCCCCTCCCACCAGCAGGACAGGGTGACCTGGTGGGGCTGGCTGCGCCTGGAGTTCCGTGTTTCCAGGGCCAGGAGCCACCGAGGACAGGCTGGAGAGGGTTGGGCCAGGCCGCAGAGCTCAGGAGAGACGCCTACTCAGAGGAGGGCAAGCGGGCGAAGGCCAGGCAGCCTGGGCAGCGGGTAAGCATTGTGGAGATGCCCTCAGGCCCACCCCGCCCCAAAAGAGCGAAGGCCAGGCAGCCTGGGCAGCGGGTAAGCATTGTGGAGATGCCCTCAGGCCCACCCCGTCCCAAACGAGCGAAGGCTAGGCAGCCTGGGCAGCGGGTAGGCAGTGTGGAGGTGCCCTCAGGCCCACCCCACCCCCTCCGCTGGTCACGCCCCCTGGGGGGCGGTCCTGGCTCTGCAGCTTGGGGAAAGGGCTGTTTTCAAGGCTTCCCAAGAACTGTAAAAAAAAAAAAAAAAAAAACAAACAGGTGGGACCGGTGCTCTGGAGAGTGGCTCTTGGCTCAGAGCCACAGATTGGGTGCCCTGGGCACATGGGCCGAGCTGTGGCCAGTCCCGAGTAGCTGTCAGGGTCACCTGGGGACACAGGGGTTTCCGATGCAGCCCTCAGACAGGGCAGTCTGAGTGGCTGCAGTCGGAGAGGCCCGACCCTTACCAACCCACTTCTTAGGGGAGACGGGATCTGGAGGTCATATGATGGATGACATCGCTGGGGTGGAAGCAGAAGCCATTCTGAGGACTCCTCACGGAGCCCTTGATAGGCTCACGGCTCTGCTGCTCGCATGCACAGGCTAATGCATACACAATGGTGAACCCACAACAACACAACACAACACTGTCCAGAGAAAGGCAGCCTGCGGGCTCCCACTCCCACAGTCAGATGCTTTTTGCCTGGCCCTGTTCTCCATATCAGGCTATGGACCCCTTGCCACCGTGTGCCAAAGACCTTCATCACCTTCAGAGAGAGAGGCAGGAGAGTCCATCCTGGGTGCAGGGTGGGTGTACACAGCACGGCCAATTTGGAGGGGTAGATATTGAGAGCACAACTCAAGAGCCCAAGGGACTGGAGTGGGAGCCTCTCCTCAGACTATGGTCCCAAGGGCTCATGGCCCAAGCCAAGAAGCTGGAGAACACTGGCCTGGAATTCGCATGTGGGATGGGGGCCCAGCCCCTCCTAGCTGTTGAGCTGGCCAGCAAAGTCGGCTGTGGTTTCCACCTAGCTTCCCAGCTTGGGAGCCCCAAGGTCTGTGGTCCAGCACAACCTGACTGCCCAATAGGGTGGGCCTCAGTGAATGGGCTGTGGCTTCCTCCCTGGCAGGACTCTAAGGGACTTGACTCTCTGGGGGCTCTGTGGAGACCAGGGTGTGGCCATGGCTAACCCAGTCAGCTAATCCATAGGCCAAACACCGAGGAAAACCAGAATCCTCCTCAGATAGGAAAGAGGCAGGTAGAGTTGGGGGTGATGAGGCCCTGGGAGAAGGGGGTGCAGCAGGCTAGAGGGGTACATTCAGGCCCAAGGTGTGGGCCTCGGGCTGGGTTGAAGCATCAGAACAAGGGAGGGACGTGCCATTCTGTGCCACTGGCAGAGCCTCATGGATAGGGTCTGCAGGGATGGGGGCAGGCTTGGGGTAAGGTGGAGAAGCAGATGAAGCCCCCAGGCAGGCCGAACTCAGGGTCACCCTATCTGGCCCACGGAACATCTGCTGCAGTGGTCAGACCCTGGCATAGACGCTTACTGGGGACAATGGTCCCCCCTCAGTCAGTTAGAGCCTCTGAGGACTGCAGAGTTGGCAGGTAGCCAATCACATCTTCAGCCCTCAGCTGCTTGGACCAGTGACCTTGGGCTGAGGTCAGCTGCAGGCTAGGCCAGGTCACACCAGGCAGTTAAGTCTGGTCTAAAAAGGAGGTGCAGGTGGAGATCAGGGGCTCCTGCCCCCCACCAGAGTCCAGGACCTGACAGAGGACACCTAGACAGTGTCAGATGGTTGACAGGCTGACGGCCCTTGGCCAGACTAGCAGGGGAGGCCCAACCGGGCAGCAGGTGTCATGTCGGTGCCAGGCTGGGGAAGGGGCGTCCGAGATCCCACCCGCCGCCGAGCTGCGTGTCCCGCGCCACTTAAGTCGGCGTCTCAGCGGGTACACGGAGTCCCCACGCGGGCCACGTGTGCGCTAGGGAGCGCGGGGCGCCAATGACGCACATACGACGTGTGTCACCGCATGGCCCAGGGCGGTGCGGGGGTCCTTTACGGATTTTCGCATCTCCACGGCACCCAACTCCCGCCGCCCACCGGGCGCCCAGCTGGAGAAAGGCGCGTGTGTAACGCCGGCCCAGCGGTGACCTTTCCGGGAGCGGCGAGGGGGCGGTACCCTCTAGCCCCGCCCCTCATGTCCGCCACCATTGGCTGGAACTCCGGTGTCCTTTCAAAACCTCGGTGCCCATTGGCTCGCGTGCCCTCGCCTGGAGGCGTAGCGGTCCGCACCCACACCAGAGTTGCGCGTGCGCAGAATGAGTGAGCGCGGTCGAGTTCACGGCACACCGTGTGCCTCCGCGACTCTACTACGGCAATCTAGTCCCCTCAGCTTGGCAGACCCCGCCTGCGAGGCAGCCTTTGCAGACTCTGCAAACGACTCTCGGCTTCCCCAACCGTCGCCTCGCCGGCTGCAGGCGGCGGCGCGGCGTAGGCAGCCAGCGGAAGGGGGCGGGGACTCGGCGGAGCCGCCCCCGCGGAGGGATTCGCGCCACCGCGGCCCAAAAGCCCGGGGCGAGGCGGCCGGGGCGGGTGAGCCGGTCGGCCTGCTTCGCTCTCCGCTGACTCGCGCGGCGCGGCCGACGGTGCCGCGCGGCCGCCTCGCTAGCGCCCACCTCGGCCCCACAGGCCTGGTGTGCGGCGCGGCCCGGGAGGCCGCCGTCCCGCGTCCGCGCCGGCCGGGAGCGAGGCGAGGCCGCCCGCGATGCTGCTCTCCAAGTTCGGCTCCCTGGCGCACCTCTGCGGGCCTGGTGGCGTGGAGCACCTCCCCGTGAAGCTTCTGCAGCCAGGTACACGCGCGGCCGACTGGGCTAGCGGGCGGGTAGGTGGGCAGGCGGGGTCCCTGGTCCGAACCAACCCGCCCGCTCTCCACAGCCAAGGCGGACAAGGAGATCTTCGAGAAGCTGTACCAGGTGGGCGCCGTGCTGGGCAGCGGTGGCTTCGGCACAGTCTACGCGGGTAGCCGCCTCGCTGACGGGCTCCCGGTGAGTCGGGCGCCGGGCGGACCGGGCTTGTGCGCCACGCCGCGCATCGCCTCGCCTCGCGTCGCCTCGCCTCGGGCCTGACCGTCCCCGTCCCCCCACAGGTGGCCGTGAAGCACGTGGTGAAGGAGCGAGTGACTGAGTGGGGCAGCCTTGTAAGTACGGGCGGGGCTCGCGCAGTCCCCATCCGTGTCCCCTCCTACTACCCTGTGCCGATCTCGGCATCTTTTCACCGCCCGCTCTTGGCCCCCCGCCCGTGCTGGTCCCCGTGTCCCCACTCAGGCCGTCCTGACCCCCGCCCCGTGTGTTCCCAGGGCGGCGCCGTGGTGCCCCTGGAGGTCGTGCTGCTGCGCAAGGTGGGCGCGGCAGGTGGTGCGCGCGGCGTGATCCGACTGCTGGACTGGTTCGAGCGGCCCGACGGCTTTCTGCTGGTGCTGGAGCGGCCCGAGCCCGCGCAGGATCTCTTCGACTTCATCACGGAGCGTGGCGCCCTGGAAGAGCCTCTGGCGCGTCGCTTCTTCGCACAGGTGCTGGCCGCGGTGCGCCACTGCCACGGCTGCGGGGTAGTGCACCGTGACATCAAGGACGAGAACCTGCTGGTGGATCTGCGCGCCGGCGAGCTTAAGCTTATTGACTTCGGCTCGGGCGCGCTGCTCAAGGACACTGTCTACACGGACTTTGACGGTGCGCATCGAGGGCGGGGCGCCGCGGTGAGAGTGGTGGCGGGGAGTCCGTGTGACGCAGGGCGGGCTTGGGGCTCCCCTGCGTGCGTGCGCGCATGTGTGCGTGTGCGTGTGCATGCGTGCTGCGTGTAGAGCAGAGATCCCCGCATTGCGGAGCTAGGGAAGCCGGGACTCCCACCCCCTCCCTCTCTCCTGTCTGCTGGGGTGGAATGGGAGGGGGGGGTCTTGGCGGCTTCAAGTCGCTTCTGTTTGTTGTGAAACCGGAGCTCTGGCTCATGTGACAACTCCTCCTTCCCTGTCACCCCGCCCAACTCGGGTTTTTCCAGGGTGATGACTAGCAGGATTCTGAGGTTGAATGGGGAGGAGTTCATGATCTGAGTACACAGCCCTGATTAGCTCGTTGTTTCTTTAGGCACTCGGGTGTACAGCCCCCCGGAGTGGATCCGCTACCACCGCTACCACGGACGCTCGGCCACCGTGTGGTCCCTAGGAGTGCTCCTCTACGACATGGTGTGTGGGGACATCCCCTTCGAGCAGGATGAGGAGATCCTGCGTGGCCGCCTGTTTTTCCGGAGGAGAGTCTCCCCAGGTGCTGGCAGGGCCCTCCTCAGATACCTGAGGGAGGATCTACCCAGAAACAGGCAGTGTCCCTGGGAACTAGGCCCCTCCCTGACCCTCTCCTCTGCCCGCAGAGTGCCAGCAGCTCATCGAGTGGTGTCTGTCCCTGAGGCCCTCAGAGCGGCCTTCCCTGGACCAGATCGCCGCCCATCCCTGGATGCTGGGGGCAGAGGGAGGTGCCCCTGAGAGCTGTGACCTAAGGCTCTGTGCTCTGGACACCGAGGACGGGGCCAGCACCACATCCAGCAGTGAGAGCTTGTGAGAAGGGACTGGGCTCCCTGGAGTAGACTTCATTGCCTGACTCCTCTTGCAAAGCAGTGACCTCTGATCCCTGGTGACCTCTGCCCTTGGCACCGGCCTTGTTTCCTTTGCTTTGAGTGCCTTTTTGAACGCTGCTCCACAGGACTGGGTCTGTCCAAAGATGGCTCTGGGCAAAGCGAGGTCCCACCTGCGTAGGGTGGATACTTGCACGAGAGACCCCTACAGTGCTGCTGGGTCCAGGAGGCAGCCTTCCCACATGACTGTGTCTGGCCTGGAGCACTGGTGGTAGGCGCTGGCTCCATGTGCCCACCTCCCACCTTTTCTTATGGTATCCTCCGGGCATGCCCACGCACAAGCAATGCAAGTTGGGCCCCTGCTGCCCACGCCTCAAGAGCTATGTCCTCATGCTAGCGTCTTTATTTATGGTGTGATTCCTTTGGGCACCTGCCCGTTGGGGCTATTTATTGTTTAATTTATTTGTTAAGGCTACTTCCTCCTGTAGCCCTGCCTCAGGCCCTTGTGGCTGAGGAGAAGAGAGGGGCTGTGGGTCCCCACCTTCTTCCTTTCCCTGCCTCTGGGAGGAAGAATTGTACAGTGGCTAATTTAAGGGGAGTGGGTATCCCCACCCTAGGCCCTCTGCACTGGGGGTGGGTTTTAAATTATTGACCGTGTACAGTCTGCTTGCTGACTCTGAAAGTTGGGGTGGGGGACAGAGTCCCAAGCCCTTAATTTATTTTAGCAGCCCTGTTTCTGTGACCCCGGTGTGAATAGGCATCGGGAGGGGGGTTTCTTTGAGTTCAAAAGTGTGAAATGTCTGGAGATCATATTTTTTATACAGGTATTTCAATTAAATTTTTTTTCTTTTTTTCTTTTTCTTTTTTTTTATTGTATATAACGTGTTTCTGTCTCCTGGAGGTCTTAGACTGGGGACCTTACAGGTTTCCTGTGAGAACATTGTCCTGGGAGACCAGAGGGCTTGGGGACATGGGTGGGCAAGCGGAGGCTATCGGCTGATCTTTTAGCCTGTCTAGTTGGCTGGCCTTGACACCCCCAGGCCAGCTGGGACTGTGCCCACCCTACGCGTTAGACACAGCTTGGTGGAGAGGCAGCAGTGCCAAGGCCAGGGCCAGACTGGCAGAGCCTTACTTCCTACAGCAGTTGCCCTGAGAAGGGCCTCTGTACCTGCCCAGGGCCACGTGGGTCTCATGGCTGGTCCTTGGCACGGCCCAGGCCCTCCACCTGCTAGCTGTAGGGTCCATGCCCACTCACCTGTTCACTCAGCCTCCTGCGCATCTAGCTGTCCCTGCCCACCTCTGCATCTCCTGCTGCATTCTCCCTCCCTGTGTCCGCCCACCCACTCGGTGATCACACAGCTCATCTGCTGGGGCTGAGTCAGGGCCTGG
This sequence comes from Myocastor coypus, assembly GCA_004027025.1. Lineage (NCBI taxonomy): Eukaryota > Metazoa > Chordata > Mammalia > Rodentia > Myocastoridae > Myocastor > Myocastor coypus. The sequence goes on from PVJA010000768.1 coordinate 62,825, forward strand.
GAGGCTGGCCTCCTCACACTGAGTCACCAGCCCCTCAGCCCTGGGGGTACTGAGAGCCTACTGGTTAGTAGGAGCTTGGTGAGCCTTGGAGTTAAAAATGCTCAGAGGTAGCCCTGAGATACTGCCGAGGTTGGAGGAGAGCAGGGGTACCCATGGGTGTGCGCAGCAAGAGATAGGGTGAGAGACACGGGGTCCTAAGTTCCCCAGTGAGAGGAGGAGTGCCTAGGGCCCATGCCTTTCCACCACATAGGAAGAGTCTGAGTGTCCAGTCAATGGGTCAGGCCTTCCCAAAACAGAGTCCTAGCACCACTATGAACCAAGGGAAGGTCCAGGAGCAATGCCCTGCGCTGAGGTAGTGTCACCAGAGGCCTAGGCCTTCTGGTCTCAGCATGCCAGGAACTAGGGCCAACACAGGTTAGACAGCATCTAGGATGGCTGGGAGGTCACCAACAGGTTTGAGGGATGCTGAGCCGTGGGAATGGTGAATCTGGGTGTGGAGGGAAGGGCCACAGGTCTAGGTAACTCCAAACCAGTGGCCATGGCTATGGGCTGGGGTCTGGGGGCAGGTGGAGCTCCCACCCTGGGATACACGGAGTCCAGCCAGCCCAGACCCCCAGGGAGAAGAGGGAGGGGTCACCTGAGCACTTCTTTCCCATCCTGTCTGCTAGCACAACCCAGCCTGGAGTCACCCCTCGGCTCCTCTGGGCAAGGGCTCCCCACCCATTTTGCCTGTGGTGCGTGATGCTGCAGCCAACAAAGGCAAGAACCCTGGGAGGGTGCCGCGGCCACCTCCCCATTGCCATGTGCTAAGGCACGAGGGGGCGCGCAGAGCCAGGACCCCGAGCCCCGGGATGGTGGGCTGGGGGCTTCAGACACAACCCAGCCAGCCGCTTAGGAAACTTCTGCAGCTTCCCAGCTCCAGCCCACAGGAGCAGCATGGAGGAGCTCCAGCTGCAAGTCCAGAAAAATCCCAGGTGTGGAGACAGGCAGAATTCCAGAGCTGGAGTTCAAGTGGAGATGCCAGGAACACAAGCTGTCGGCTCTGCGTCATGATGACGACATGCTTGAGATAACCCAGAGGAGGGTTTGTTTATCTTGGCTCACTGACTAAGGTCAGTCCATGGTGGCTTAGCTTGAAGTTTTAGCCTGTGGTGCCACAGGACATTGGGGCTCAGAGTGGGCACCTTACCCTGCTGTCCTGTCTGGTCTGGGCAGGGGCACCTGCTCCTTGGTTCTAGGACATCCACCCTACATCCTGAGAGGCCTGGGTGACCCATTTGCCAGGGCCCGGCAAAGGCAGGTTTAGGGTTTTGTTTTTTTTTTGGTTTTTTTTTGGTGCCAGGAATCCAACTCAGGGCCTTATCCTTGCCAAGCAGGCACCTGTGCCACTGAGCTAGATCCCCGGCCTGGTTCAGTCCTGAGTGGTCACTCAGCCCCTCCTCCACAGAATGTAGCCCAACAGGGTAGCGGCCCCTTTGGCCACCAAGATCAAACTGCTCTCAGGTTTGCCAGGGCTCATAGGCTCATAGTGATAGTGTAAATGTCCCTCCAACACCTGGCAGAGAGCCAAGGCCTGTGTGCAGCCTGCACTTGGCCCTCTGCAGAGCCCCCTAGGATCCGGGTGAGTGGACATTGCATAGTGCCTCCTGGGCCAGAATGGGGCCCTGTAGCCCTCCAGGGGCCTGCAGTCTGGCCATGTGGGCATAGGGTGCTGGTGCTGAAAGGTGGGGCAACCTCAGCCCTACAGTGCCTTCTCCAGGTCAGGATGCTATTCTCCTTCTCTCTGCCCATCCTCCACCAAGCTGCACTCTTCCCTCCCTTTGTGCCAGGTCTCAGATTATTCTCTGCTGGGCAAGACCCCAACAGCATGGAACCAGAACTTTAGCTGACTTTGGATCGTGTGTGTGTGTGTGTGTGTGTGTGTGTGTGTGTGTGTGTGTGTGTTGCTGGGGATTGAACCCAGGGCCTTGTGCGTGCAAGGAATACCACTGAGCCACATCCCCAACCCCTGATTTTGTATCTAAAGCCATCTATTAGTTGTGATCTGGAAACCTCTGTTCTTGGGGGAACCCTAGAAAGGCATGGTCCTCTCCCCAGAGTGAGAAGTTGCTGTTGCTGAGTCACAAAATGGCCCAAAGCCAGCCGAGCCCCTTGCCTGTCCTGTGCTCTCAATGTGGCAAAGCCCCGCTCCGGGGCTGCTCTTCCTGCCACCACAGTGTCCTCCCTCACTGGCCTCGTCACCCACCGGGCCCACGGCCAACTCAGCGTCTCCGAGGAGCCAGGGCACAGACTGTTTCCAGAACCCACCTCCTGTGGTGAGGGCCTTGCAAAGGCAACTCCAGAAGTACAACCTTAGTAGGCTTTGGTGGCAAAGCTACACGCGAGGAAAAGTGAGTTCCAGGCCCCCGGGGAACCCTGACCTCAGCAGGCACCGGAGGAAGCACAGGGCACAGCTGCAAGCTCACGCCTGGCTTCGCCACACGGAGCTGGCAGGCAGGGATGAGGAGCTGGGCACAGACCCAGCCTGGGTCACGGTGACCCACACATGGCTGCCCTGTGCCAGGCTGTGGCTGCTGGCACTGAGCAGAACCCTGGGAGAAGAGAACCTACAGCGGGACACCCTGGCCAGAGGCACATGGGGCCTCTGCATGGAGCTGCAGGGGTTCTTGGGGTCAAGGTGAGGGCATCATGGAGGAGGAGGCACAGCCAAAGGGGAGATGGGAGCCGAGGGAGGCCTCCTCGCCCCGAAGCTGGGCAGAGGCTGAGGCATGTAAGGCTCTGGGGTGTCCAGGAGGTCCCTCCTCTCTGCAGAGTTTTGGGTGGGGTGCAGCTGCAGCACGTGGCTTCCCGGAGAGGTGGATTGCACAACTGAGACCCCTCCCATCTGGGGTTCCGGGCCGTCAGGCCGGGCTGGGAGGCGGGACAGGTGGGCTAGATCTCAGTGGCCCTCTGCTGCTGGCCCAGCACCTGCAGGAAGCCCCTCCCAGGGGGCTGCACTCCTGAATGCACAGGCAGGGGCCTCCCTCAAGTGGGAGTCACTTCTACCAAACACTGACCGAGCCAGCTTGGAGAAACTGAGGCTTGGGGAAGGTAGGGGACCAGCCAAGAGCCAGAGACACTCTAGACCCAGCAGGAAATGGGGCTATGCCAGGCTGCATGGTCGCTGCTGCCCAGCCCAGCCAGAACACTGTCTAGGCTCTGAGAAGCTGAGGAGGGGAGGCACGGCTTGAGGCCTCTGGTCTCGGGGGATGCCTCTACTGTCTGTGTGTCCCATGAAATCTCCATGGCACTGCCAGGCCCTGCAGCATGAGGGAGGTGCACCTGTAAGGTGGCCTGCTCTGGTATGGCGCTCAGTGTTCTAGGACCCCAGGGACCAGCTCAGACTAGGCAGGGTTTGCGCTAAACCCGGGGTCAGGAATCTGGGCCCCTGGCTGCGCCCCTGGGCTTTGTGATCCAGAAGCACGGGGACCTTGCTAGGCCTCTGCTTCCCACCCTGTGGGGCTGAACAGAGAACCCACCCAGAGGCTGGCGGGTGGTGTCCTGGGCCACACACAGCGGGCACTGCAGAACACCCAGAAGGGCCCTCTAAGGCTCCTGCCGCCCTTCACGCTGTTCTTTTTCACATCTGCTTTACTGAGAGGAAACTGGGCACCCCGACCCTAGAGGATAGGGACCAAGACATCACTTGGCTCAGTAATTGTCACCGTGGCAGATGCAGGCCCCAAGACACAGCATGGCCACTCTGCAGACACCTGGAGAGGGGCTGCAGGCAGGGAGCCACAGACACAAAGCCTAGGCAGGCACTTGAGCTCAGGCCTGCAGGGGAAACAAAGGCCAGCAAGGGAGGGTGGTAGAGACCCTGTCCAGCGCAGGCACCAGGCCAACTCTGGAAGCTTTGTCCAGGCTCTAAAGCTCCTGCAAAGGGATGAGCTGGCCCTGAGGTCCGCCCCTACCAGTAGCTCCTAGCCCCTCCAGCCAGGGCCAGCCGAGTGGAGGGTGGGAACACCAGAGATCCAGAGGGGTGCTGCTGGGTGCCTGTGGGGTAGAGGGGAGCACAGGGGCCTGTGTACCTGCGGCAGTTAGGGCTGTGATAGTGTCTGCCTCAGGCACAGGACCTGGCTCCAACAGACCCTGGGTCCCAGTGCACCCTTGCCCCTCTCAAGCCGGGTGACAATTCTCTATTCTCCCCTTTGCAGGGGGCCACCAGAACCCAAGAGCCCACAGAGAAGTGTGTGACCCTGTTGGTATGCTTACACAAATGTGTTCATGTCTGTGCCTGCCAGTGTGCATGTGTGTGTGCCATGGATGTGGAGTGTGTGTCCGTGAGTCTCTGCAAGTGGATCTCTGTGTATAAATACATGCCTCCTCTTTGTGTGTACGTGTACTGTGCCTGTGTGTGCTCCAGTGTGAGTCTGTGTGTCTGCACGAGTCTGTCTGTGTGCCTTGTGTGCAGGAGTGTGACAGCTTGTGTGTACATCTGTGCATGCACTGTGTGCACATGTGTGCCTGTGCGGCCGCATGTGTGCACACAAGTGTGCCTGTGAGCTCCACTGGGGCTGTCCATATGTGCACCTGTGTGGCCGCAGCCCAGCAGAGCTGCCCCAGCCCTGAGCATTCTCCCTCCCCAACACCTTGTGTTTGGTGACTCAGGCCCTCAGGAAGGGTGCACTGGGGTGCCTCCTGTGACAGTGCCTGCAGGCAGGGGGAGGGGCGCTGACAGCAGAGGTGAGCTAGGAGCAGAGGGAGACAGAGGCAGGAGGGGCTTCTGGGACCCCTGAGCAGCCCCGTGTGCAGGAGCGACATGGGCTAGAGTGCCAAGGACAGTGGGAGTGGGGGTTCTGAGCACCCCCTGGGTCTTGTCCTGGGCCCATTGCTCCTTGAGGGCACTCAGAGTTCCTTGAGTTTGGGTCCCAAGGCACTGGCAGGGAACTCCAGGTTGTCTCCTAGGGCTGCTGGGGTCCAGGACTGGGCTTGATGACCGATGAGGAGGGACCAGGTGGCCAGAGCCCCTCAGGGTGGGAGGTGGAGCAACAGCCTGACCTGAGGTTTGAGGGCCCGGCCACAGGCTGTCAAGGGCTGTGGGGCGGTGGACATCCTGGCCCACCCACTTCATGGTCACCTGGCAGAGACAGGGCCAGGCACCTGACGTGCGCTCCAATGCTTGAGTCCACAGTGGCTAGGAGGGAGTCAGCGGACTCTGCCTAAGTGGACAGGGACACCTCCGGTCCCTGTCCCTATCCCTGGCCTGCTGACCCCTCCAGGTGAAGGAGCACAAGCTACTCTGGGCCAGGCTGGTCTCAGCAGAGGCAGCAGAGCCCTGGTGGTAGGGTAGCCCTCTAGACACGCTGTGTAATCCCACTCTGGGAGCACTGACCTGGAACCTGGGGTGGACTCAGGCAGACCACTGCCCATCACCTGACACCTTGATCCTGCAGGTCCCACTCTGCACCCCAAGAGCTCCGCCCTTGTTCCTGCCTGGACTCAACCCACTTGGCCTGCCCGTCCCTCCTGGGCCGCTGGGCCACTGCCTGCTCCACCCCTGTGTCCTACAGGCCGGGCCCCTGGAAGAGGTCATCGGGTACATCCCAGGGAACCTGGGGCCTGGAATCTTCTCGCTATGCCTCAGGAGTCCCCCTTGTCCTAACCTGGCGATCCCCAAGAAGGCTCGGCAAGGTCACGCCTGAGGGACTCTTCCTGCCAGGGCCCAGGGGATAAACACACTCATTTGTGTGGTGTGTGTGTCCCCTGTGTGTGCTGTGTGTACACTCCATATGCAGTATGTGTGTACTGTGTGTGGTGTGTGTGCGTGCTCCGGGAGCAGTGTACCTGTGTGTGTGCTGTGCGCCAGGCTATGCTGGTGGGATTTGAGGGCTGGAACAGGACCCTGGGCTGACTGGCACTTGGCCCTCACAGTGGGTGCAGCTGTGGTGGCGGCAGTGGCCCCCGGGTAGGCCCAGGCAAAGTTCTATTTTTTTCTAGTTGGTTAAATTGTTACTAAAAAAAAGTCTTCCAAACTAATACTGAGTCACTTCAAATATTTCTCAGAGAATTAAATGGAAATCTAATAAATTCAGTGAAAGATATTTTTAAACAGCTTTACTGAGGTGTGATGTGCACGCCATGGAACCCTCCCACTCTGGACGGCCTCAGCAGTCCACCCACAGCCGGTGGTTTCCGTGAATTTGCTCCATTGCACAATCCTCACCACCACCCCGTTTTAGGACCTCTCCGTCACCGCTCGTGCCCTTGCTGTCACTTCCTTGTCACAGGCACAGCCGCCTGGGCTCTCACAGCTCGGTTGGAGTGGCCTTTTCTGGTCATGTAGCAAGGAGATCCAAGAGCGAGGGCTGGCGTCAGGCTATCTGTAGCCTCATGAGAGCAGGTGTAGCCCCCGCCCCCCGCAGCTTCGCGCCTCTGTGGGGAGACTGTGCTCAGTGTGTCCCTTCCTGCTGGAGACAGGCAAGGTTCCGGCAGCTTCCAGGAAAGCTGCCGGGTCAGTCACATCGTGAGCAAGGCTGTCATTTTTCTCCAGTTGACAGAAAGGATTGGAGTGGCAGGGCCACGTGGTCAATTTCCGCTGTCCATGGGAAGAAATGGGGGAAATACTCAGAGAGCGCCCCACGCCCCGTCCACACTGACAGCCCTGGCCCTCTGGGCACAGCTGCCCCAGGATGTGCAGTGAGATCACAGCTTCGCAGGGCTGGAAGCCACTGCTGCCCCTCCACTGTCGAAAGGTCAGGTCGTGTTTTGCCTGTTTCTTACTGGGGCTGTTTATTTCTCTCCCTTCTTTTCTCTCTTCCTTTCTTCCTCTCTTCTTAGTACTGGGGGTTGAATCCAGGGCCTTGTACAGGGCAGCAGCAAGCACCCAGTCATGGAGCCCAGTCCTAGCTCTTTAACTAAATTCAGTGTGTGTGTGTGTGTGTGTGTGTGCATGGTATGAAAGCTCAAACCTGTGCTTGCTTGCCAGGCAGGCACTGTGCTGCTGACCTATATCCACAGCCCCAGTTTTCTTGGAAGGAGAAGTGTAATTTCAAACAACATTATTTTTTGGTAGTGTCTCACTCACAGTCGTCCTGCCTCAGCCTCTCCGAGTGCTAGTATTACCGATGTGCACCAGCACTACCAGCTTTACTATTTTTTAAAACATTTATGTTAGGCATGACGGCATACTCATAATCATAATGCTCTACGAGGCTGAGGGAGGAGGACTGCAGGTTTGAGCCCAGCTGGGGCAACTTAGCACCTCATTGAGACGGTCTTAAAATCAAAACTAAAAAGTGCTGGGGATGTGGCTTAATGCAAAAGCCCCAGATTCAATCTCCTATTTCATATACACAAAAGAAAGAAATATAGTAACAGAGACATAGCAGGAAATCTACCATCCAGCCACCTTCCGTTATGCATTCGTCTCACTGCTGAGTTGCGAGTGTCCTTCGGGTGTTCTGAGCAGGAGTCCTGCATTACGCAGCCGGTCTGCAAATGTTTCCTCCCGATTCTCGTCTCCTTAGCCAGGCTGCAGAAGCATAGAATGGTCCCAGGTGAGTCCAGTTGCTGCCTTCGTCACAGATCCTGACTTTGCCTCCCGTTTGCCTGTTTGTCTTATAGTTCCAGCTCTTCTGCCTAGCCTTCAGTTGTGGTGGCTTAATCAGAGAGCAATTTGGAGCACCCAGCTGAGCGGAGTCAAGCACAGCTGGGCCTGGAGGGCCCACCTGAGGGTTGCTGCCAACAGCAGAAAAGGAGACAGAGCTTCGGACTCTCGTGGAGAAGCTTGGCACTCTGGCCTTCCCGATATGAACTCAGCTGTTTTCATCGTCACAGGAGCTCAGGACCTCGTTGTCACTGAGGGTGGTTGCGGTTCTTCTCAGTGAGGTCTTGCCTCTGCCTTGAACATCGCTTCCTGGCTCCAGTGCAGATCCCCCAGCCTGCCGGTGCTGATCCTTCATCCCTCTGGCACAGAATTCCTAGTTTCTACCACCGAACTTTGGGCCTTTCCAGTGCAGATCCATGAGGAGGACTTCCATGAGACATTGCTGTGGGCTGTTGGCACGCAGTTGGTCTCATGGAGGACATGCGATGGGCTCCAGGTCTTCAGCTGGACTCATGCAGAACACTGCTGTGGGATCCAGGCCCACAACTGGATTCTTTGGGTCTTCAGTGTGTGGACAGATCTCCTACACCCTTTTGCATTTGACTCTTTGGGTGAATGTTATAAAATACTTCCTGTAAGTTATGTATCCTGTATTAAATCCTTTCTCTTAGAAACCCTTACCACGGCCACAGTTCATTTTGGGCTCATTTTTGTGAGCGGTGGAGGTGAGGATCTAAACGCATGTTTCTCCTGTGGATATCCGATGGCTGTAGCATCATCTGTTGACAAGACCATGCCTTTTCCCACGGGAAACCTTGGCACTTCTGTCAAAACTCAGTGGACAGCCGGCCACACCGATGTACACCTATAATCTCAGCTGTTGAGATTATAGGACTGCAAGTTCATAGGCCAACCTGGACAACTGAACAAGACCCTGGCCCTCCTCTCCCCAAGGAAAGGGCTGAGAACGTAACCCAGTGGTATGCAAGGGACCCTGGGTTCAATATCCAGCACACACCAGCTCCTCATAGATCTACACATCAATGTTTATGCCAGTACCACTCCCTTTACTACTATAATTTTATAGGAAAGGTTTGAAATTCAAAAGTAGCTGACCAACTTCCATCCTTTTGAAATTGTTTCAACTGCTCTGGATCCTTTACATGTCATATAAAGTTTATAACCAAATTGCTTTTTTTTTTTTTTTTTTTTTTTTTGCGGTACTGGGGATTGAACTCAGGATCCTGTGCTTGCCAGGTAAGCGCTTGTTCTACTGAGCTATCTCCTTGGCCCTCAGGTTGCTGATTTCTACAAAAAAGGAGAAGTCTTTCCAAATTTTAAGGAGATATGACCATCACCCTCGTAATAAACCAAGTCTTGTGTCTCTCATTTAGCATTTTAACATCTGACGGAAGTACTACATAGTTGTCAGTGTGTTAGTTACTGGGGATCAAACTCTGGGCCTCGTGGTTGCCAAACAGGCACTTATGCTGCTGCCTGAGCTACCTTCTGGGTCCTAGTGTGTTAGTCTTGAATTACTTTTGTTAAACTTTTTTTTTTGATAAGTAGTCTATTATTTTGCTAATGTCAACAGAACTGAGTTTGGCTCCCTCATGGCTAATGTGTAGACATGCAACTGACTTCTTGTGTTTGTGTATTGGTTTTGCCCTGGAGATGCCTGACCTCACTTACCAGCAGCAAATGCAGAAGCGATTGGTTTCTGTTGGAGCAAAAGGGAACCCAGGTAGCAGGAAAGTGCTGCCAAGAAAGAGCTGAGGGCAGTGATCTCATAAGCTCCCAACCCCGAGCTCGCCTGTCAGTTGGGCCCACCTGGGTCAATCCTAATTAGCGTATCCAGTATTCTGGTGGGTGGGCTTCCCTTCAGTCCCCATGTGTCTAGGTTTGGTGCATGGACAGGCCAGGTCTGGGTGCCACAACAAAGCTTTGAAAACCGTGTGGACACAGGAACCACATCCCATAGGATACTAAAACAAGACTGTGTCAGTATTCTGCATGGGGGCCTGGAGCCTCCTAATGTAATACTTAAAGAGTCCAACACACAAACAAAAATCACCAGACGCGTGAGGAATGTGGAACTCTCAGTCAGCAGTCCCCAGTGGTGTGGGGACAGATGTCCGAGCTACCCAAGGTCCTTGATAGGACTCTCAAGCACTCTCACAAAAATGCTCGAACCCGGTAATTGCAAGTAGTTGTGATACAAGGACTCAACCAAGAAACAGAAGAACCATGGGGAAGGTTTAGAATTTAAAGTATAATGACAAAGAGAAAACATCTCATCGGAAGGGTTCAATAGCAGATCAGACACAAGAGGAGAAAGATCCAATTAATTCAAAGATAGATCAATAGAACAGAGGAAAGGAAGACTTTAAAACATCTTCTCTTCTCTGATGCTGCCGTCTCCTGTTCGGTTTCACTCTCTGGCCAGAGCATTCAGCGCTGTGTTGTGGGGAGGGAGCATCCCGTGCTGCTCCTGGTGTTGGGGGAATGTGTGCTCTGCGGACCTCCTCTAGGTGTGTTGGCTTAGCTGAGGGCCTTCCCTTGTGGCCCTCGTCCTCTTGAGAAGTGTCCCTTGGTTCTTAGTTAATTAAGCATTTTCTTTTATCATGAGGACCGTTGGGCTTTCCTAAGTGCTTTTTCTGCTGGACACACAAGGATCACCACACGTTGGAGGTCAGCAAGCTACGTAGTTAGACCCTATCTCAACAAAACAAAACAGATTTTTGTGTGTGTGTGTGTGGTACCAGGAATCAAACTCAGGACCTAGTACTTGCCAGGTAAGCACTTATGACACTGAGCTATCTCCCTGGCCAAAACAGATTTTTTTTTGGGGGGGGGGGTCTTTTTGAGACAGGGTCTCACTATGCAGCTCTGGCTGGCCTTGAACTCACTTTTGTAGCCCAGGCTGGTCTCGAACTCGCACCAATCCCTCTGCCTCAGCCTCCCAAGTGCTGGGATTACAGGCATGTGCCACCACACCCGGTTCCAAAACAGATTTTTATTACAACCCTTCCAAGACTTTCCCATTGAGCCCCTTCCCCAGACCTTTCATATTTTATTTTGAGGCAGTCTGTTTGAGTCACTAAATTGCCCTGACCAGCATAAACTTTCAGTCCTCCTGCCTCTGCCTCTCAGCGTGCTGGGGTTGTGGGCGTGTACCACTGTGCCTCACCAGTGCACTTATTTTTAAAGCTTATGCCTCTTCACCTCTCCTGGGCAGGGACTGTGTCTGTTCTGGCTGCTGAGGGTGTGGGGACTCAGCCAGGCCACAGGAGTGAGTTTGCCGCCTCGATGCTCCCGAGCCTGGCCGGTCCCAGGCTGCTGCTTCCACGCCAGTGGCCCCTGGCCCCATCTCCACACCTGCATCCAGGACGCTGACCCCTGCCTGCCTCCCCTTCTGTCAGAACAGCTCCAAGGCTGCTCTGCAGTCTGTGCAGGTGCAGCCTCCTCCACGGCCCTGGGGCGCCACCCGCCTGTCATCCAGGGGCCTGTCCTGCACCCAGCTTCCTGCCCACTGCTGTCACTTACCCACTCGGCCTCTCTGCTGATGGTCTGCCCCTGCAGAGGCCAGGGCCCAGGAGGACAACCCATCAGGTACCGGCAGCAGGGTCTCTCCTCTGCCCCATAAGAGCTCAGCTCAGCCTGATAAAGTGAGTGAGGACAGGGACAGCCGAGGCCTTGACCTGGGACAGTGCAGACTGGAGTAACCCTGTCTCCAGCAGGTGACTTTGCCATCCCTGAGTCTGGGGCCCAGGCTTCTCGACACTCTCCTCCCGGGCAGATGTGGTATGTGTAGCTGGGGAGGGCAGGGTGGGTCATGGACTCGCAGTAGGATGGGCTGAGGCCCTGGCTGTGCTTTCGGAGGCTGGGCTCAGCATCTGGCCCTGAGGCGACCGCCACTTGGTGGCAGCACTCACGCATCCTCTGGTGGGTGCCTCTGTCTCAGTAGGGTGGTGGGGAGCCCAGGGACATAGGCCCCAGTTTCCCACCCCTATGGTGAAGTCAGAAGGAGACTCCTTCCAGAGTGTCTCTTACCCCAGATGGGGCACTGGCCTTGGACTGAGCGCCCCTGTGTGGCCAGGAGTCAGATGCAGAGCTTGGGCCCACCCCTCACCTCCCACCCTTTGGGCCTGAGCTGGAAGGAGGTGCCGTGAGCACAGGGTTTCTGTGGCCGTGGCAGAGCTCCAGTCACCCACCCCCAGCCTGATCCAGCCTGCCTCTTCAGCCCCTTGCATGGACCAGGTGCCACACCCTGTGGGGACCCCAGTTCTTCATGGGGACCCGTGGAAGCGGATGTTGTTACCCTATGTGACACTGACACCAGATGACCTCAGGTCCACTGTGGGAGCCCTTCTCCCCACAAGTCCCAAGGAGCCCCACTGTGTGGGGAAAGGTCTGAACCCCTCAGCACCACACGCTTCTCACCAGGGCGTTGACAAGTGATGTGGATCTTGGGCCCTGTCCTGGTGAGGCTACTGTCTATGGCTTGGCCTCACATCTAGTCGTTGTGACTCGGGTCCTTGCTCCCAGACCCTGCTCTCTTCTAACTGGTCCAGCTGGACGAAATGTCCATCCCCTGACGTGCCCCACCCCACAGTGTCCTATCTCTGTCCTCCTAAGAAGAGGAGTCAGGTGGTGGGGTCCACTGGACAGAGGAAGCTACAGCCCTGCACCCCTAGCAGGTCAGGGGAATAAAGGGTGGCTCAGGCCCAGGCAGAGTCCAGAAATGACAGCAGTGACAGCCCCTACCTGTCCTTGTCACAGTGGCAAAGTAAATGCTCTTGGGGCAGATCACAGAGCTTGGCAAGGGTTCCCCGAGGGCCCGTGCCAGGTGACCCTGGCCTTCAGCCAGGTGAGCTGCTCAATAGCTTCCTTGAACTTGAGCCCATGGTCCACGATGGCAACTTCATGGCCACAAAGAGCAGCTGCCTCTCTGCTACTGGAGGAGAGGAGACCCTTGCCGCCCCTGGCCCAGAAAGCTTGGACACGGGGAGGGCAAGGGAAGATTCTCCATGTGGAGACTGCTGCTTTCTGCGGGAGGTCCAGGCAGGAACACAGGAAAGTAAGTCAGGTCTGTCCCCGCCTTGGATCTGTGGAGTAGGTCCAGGGGTGGCTGCCCCGAGCTCTGCGTCAGCATCTGTTACGGGGGGCAGCCAGTGCTGCCGCTGCCAATGGAGACCACCACGCCCTGTGGGGGGTGTGGAGGTGTGGAGGGGTAGGGGCCACGCAAGGATGTGGCTGGCATCCCTACCCTCCGTGTGGAGAGCAGGGCCCGCTTCTCCAATAGGCAAGACCATGGGCTCTGGTTGAGGCAGAGGCAAGCCAGGAACCAGGCTGGAGGCTCTCAGCCCTGTGGGATGGAAGCAGCACATGAGGCCAGCACAGTAGTCAACGTCACCCATGCCCAGGGCCCCCACTCTCCTGGCAGCCTGAGGGCCACAGCTGTCCGCTGTGCCTTGCTGCCCTAAAACACCAGCAGAGATCACATCTCTGCCCCTAGCCTGCTCAACTCTAAGTCACGCCCACAAAGCACAAAGACCACACCCATCCAGGCCACTCTCAGGGCTGGATTAGCTCTCTGGTCACTGCTGAGCCTTGGGTCCCCACCTGAACTGCCGGCAAATAGACACCAAGCCGCAGCACCTCGGGAGGCAAAACCCAGTGCCAGCCTCTGGCCAACTCCAAGACAGGAAGCCAGGATTCTGCACCAGCCCAGTGAGGACCCAGGGGGTGGGGGGGTCCTGATGGCTCCCAGTGACCACTGGGAGGAGAGCCAAGGAAGCAAAGCTCAGAGGTTCACCTTACACCGACTCTGTCCACGCGAGGCTCAGGCAACCCTACCTGCCAGTGTCATCCCAACCACACTATCCCAGGGCCATGAGGAAAGAGCTACAGGTGACCTGGGGTGGACATGTAGAGAGGGGCCTGTGTCCCTGGGGTTGGGACGTGGCCTTGTGTTGCTGTCACAAAACAGGCAGACTAGGAAATTTACAAAGAACAGAGATTTATATGGCAAGAGGTTTGGAACGCTGGAAGGCTGGTCAGTGCCTGAGCCCCTGGTGGCCTCTGAGCTATGTCAGGACTGTGTCACACGGCCACACTGAAGAGCATGCAGGGGTCACCCGAAATGCCCAGTGACAAGAAAGGACCCACCCACCACAGGCCCTGCAGAGTCCCACCCTCCACACCTGTCTTCAGGACCAGTGTCCACAGTGAACCCCCAGGGACACGCTCCACATGCCACGGCCCTCCTAGGGCCCAGAGAGCTATTCCTGGTCACTCTAAGAACGCCCTACCCAGGGCCAGACCCCACCACCAGGCACCTAGGGCCAGAGCGGCCTAGGGCTCTGCTCGCACCCATGTCTCCAGGTGGGCCTTGCCTGCCTGGCCCACCCACCACCATGGCCAGGGGTCTAGCGGTCATGGCCCTGAGGAGTCCACCTTGCAGTGTACCCTCCTTTCCCCTCCCAGGCATAAGGGGCCAGGATCAGTATAGTCAGACTTGCTGAACACGTGACAGCATGGATGGACCAAGGTCCTGTGAGGACTGCTGGGGCTGGGGCCGGGGCAGGGTGGCCACCAGTAAGGAGGGCTTGTCCTGGAATGTCTGGGATGGGGACGGGGACAGTGACTGAGACCAGGGACAGGGACAAGAACCTGGGCAGAGCAGGACTGGAGCCGGGGAGTGGGGGTGGGGGGTGGGACGCATGTCCTAGGAACACCAGGCGGAGGAGACTGCGTAATTTCTCTAAAATAGATCTGGGTACATGGTCTGCATCCCCAAGCAGCTGCCGAGGGCCCTGGGCTCCGTACAGTCTGTCACGGCCCTTGTCATGGGGTCTCAAGCGGCACGAAGCAGGAGCCTTGCAGGATGGAGACGGAGAAGGAGCCGCAGTGCTTGCAGGACCTCACTTTTGCAGGTGAGCAGTGACACAGGAGGCACTGGGTGCGGTCTCTCTGGGGGCCTGCAGAGAGAGGGTGCTGAGACACAAGGCCTGGAGACCATGCCCACCAGACCCCACAAATGTCCTACCCCCACCCTCCCCACCCCGCCCTGATCACGCCCACCAGTTCCTGCGACCCCCGCAGGGGGCAGCCACTGGCCACACCCTGGCCACGCCTACGACGCTTCCTTAAAACACGAGCCTCAGCCACTACAGTGGAGACCACACCTCTCTGCCCTTAGCCTGCTCAACCACAAGCCACGCCCACAAGGCATACCACGCCCATCTATGAACGTGTCCACCAACACACAGCCCCCAGCACCTCTGTGCCCCAGTCCACCCGCTGCCCACCTCTGCAAACTGAAACCTGGGGCGGGTCATCATTCCAGGTGAAGGTGTGGGAACTAAAGAGCAACCCTACCCTGCGCCCCTCTGCCTGCCTCCCATTTATAGGTCGGAACTGTCCCAGGTGGGCGGGGCGAGAAAGTACTTCCCCAGACAGAGCAGGAGCCAGAACGCAGCCCCCACTGGGTGCAACAGGCCCTCCACACACAGCTGGGAGGCCAAGGCAGGAAGACGCTGCAGACACAGAGGACATGGGCAGGGCGGGGCCCTCACTTGTGGTCCCTAGCATCCTCTCCCCACATGTCTAGGGGTCCCAGCACTCCCTTCACTCTGAGGACCTGGTGTTCCTAGGTGCCGACACCCCTCCCGAAGGAGGCACAGCACAGCTGGGAGATACCTGGCCAAGGTCCTGCACCACACCACTGTTCCCATGCTGCCTGAAGCTACCACGGCTGAGGTGACACGCTCAAAGTGAATCAGGGGCCCTGTCCACCCATGCACCAAGGCCAGAAAGACTGTCCCTCTGCACTGGGTCAGGGGTCAGGGCTGAAGGAGAGGCCAGTCTGGGGTCTTGCCGAGGTAGGGACTGAGTCAGGGACCTATGTGCAGGGCACAGGCGGGAGCACCAAGCCCTTGGGGAGGGAGGCGCCAATGGGCCTGGGTCAAGTGTGGGCCCAGCACGTGGAC
The DNA here is from genome assembly GCA_004027025.1 of Myocastor coypus. Taxonomy (NCBI): domain Eukaryota; kingdom Metazoa; phylum Chordata; class Mammalia; order Rodentia; family Myocastoridae; genus Myocastor; species Myocastor coypus. The sequence goes on from PVJA010000768.1 coordinate 78,407, forward strand.
GGCAGCTCAGCTCATGAAAACGCGAGGCAAGTCCGGGCTTGGGCAAGGTGTCTTGGGTGTGAAGGACAGGGAGCACCCGGCTTGGGGAGGCCACCAACACCTGGTAAGCAGTCCTCCAAGGGGCGACACCCACCATGCACGGTGAGCCAGGAGCTCACAGTCCATGCCCTGCCCCTCCTTCCTGCTGAGTTCAGGGGGAAAAATCCTAGAGGACACGGACTCAGGCAACCCTGGGGCAGCAGGATTTTTGAGCATCAGTCTGTGGGCTTGGAGCTGCCCAACCCCTTCTTTTTCAGCTAGGAGGGAGTGCAGCGTCCCCGTTTTAATGTTTTAAAAATGAGCAGTTTGTAGTAAAGCACAAAACAGCAGATAGCACAGGGCCAAAGACCTCACCTCTTAGAAAGAATGACCAGATCGTCAGACAAAACAGAAGCCATGAAATTCCAAATGCAGCGTTAAAAGTGCATGCAAGGGAAAGAAACTATAAGGGACGACCACACAGTTTTCTTCTTGGTGCTGTCCCTTCTGGGCTGCAGCCTGTCAGGGTTCGCCCGAAGCCTGCGGCCAACAGAGCCCAGCACACCTGCCTGCACCCCGATGGTCAGCCCCACTGGAGTCTGCAGGAAGCCCGATGGGAGAGCAGCCTGCCTGCCCACAGTGCTGGGCAGACGCTGTGGTCCCTGGCCCCGCACCCTCAGCACTCGCAAGACATGAGTACCACAGGCCCTCCTCCTGCGGAGGGGATCTCTGGCCAAGACCCTGTTTTGCTGCTCTTTGGCTGCACTCACTGAGACCCGAGCAGCCCCAGCCTGCCCTGTGCCCACCTGGAGGATGTAGCCAGCCGCCTTCCCATCCCCACACAAGGGCAGAGGTGCTGCTGCTCCGCAGGGTTACCTGGTGCTAGGAACAACCCATTCAGCACACTGGCCACTGTCCTCCGCTGCGTGGACACCAGGGGCTGTGCTCTGGACAGGCCCGAGTCCAAGGGCCGCATGGGCTGGGCGTTGGCCAGGAGTCTCGTCAGGCCCACAGAGTCCGTGTGCTGCCGGCTGCAGGTGGGGCGTGACGGCCTCTCGTAGGGCTCAGCATGGCCCAGCCTTGCTCCGCAGCTCCTCTCAGCCATTGCAGCCCATGGGGGCACAGGCACCTTCTTGTCCCCCAGGGTCCTGTCCCATGGCATGGGGGCATGAGGCGGTCTGCCTGCCCTGTCCAGCGTGGCCGAGCGGCGTGGCACTTTAAGAATCTGAGCCTCTGGGAGCGACGCTGAGATGTTGATGGTGGGAATGGACGGCACCTGCCTCTTGGCCCGCCTCAGGCCGACACCTTCCACACAGAGGTCGGATGCACTGAAAGGCGGCAGCTCCACGGCGGGCTGGGAGGGAGGACGCAGCTCAGGGAGACCCCAGGTGTTGTTTTGAGGCCAGAGGCCCCTCTTTAGGGACAAACCTGCCAGGTCTGACAGGAGGCCCGCGTGACCCCCAACCACCTCCACTCCTTCTATGCCTCCTGCATGCTCAAGTCAGGCCAGCGCCAAGCCTGCTAAGCGTTACCGCCAAGACATTGAAGAAGCCATAAGAGCGCCACAGGAAGAGAGAAAAGAGGTGGGCCCTGGCTTCATTCCTGGGAAATCTGCAGGTCGTTTTCAGACGTGAGCGCTCCTCTCAGCTTTGCCCAAGCCTTCCCTCCTGTCTCCAGCTGTCTCAGGGGCCACCCAATTCCTGTTCACCTCAGAAGCTGTTTTGTGAGTTTAACTCCCAGCGCCACAATTCTGAGAGGGAAAAGGCCCAGGTGGAGCTTGGAAATCGATAACTAAGCCAGCACCTCTCGGGAGACAGGGCCAGGCTCCCAGGCAGGAGTCCCAGGCAAGGACCTCATTGTTCTCTGCCTGGTCTGCTGGAAAGCTCAGAGGGGGAAGCATCACTAAACCTGCACAGGGCTGGCAAGGAACAACACACTCAGAGCAGGGCCCAGGGACTGGGTGAGCAGAGCTCCCAGACCCCTGATATCCAGCAGCGAGCCCTTCATTCAGTGCATATGAGGAAGCTCAGACAGGCATGATGACAGCCCAGGCCTGCAGGCGCCCGAGCCTGGTCAGAGCCAGGAACAAGATCTGAGACCACGGTTCCAGAAGGGCTGGTGGCCTGCAGCTCCATCCAGCTCCCAGGGACCGAGAGGCAGAGCTATCTGTAGCACGGGGCCACCAACCCACATGGGGACACCAAGTTCGCAGCCGCCCTGCTCACCTGTTGCCACAGAAGCTCAAAGTTGCCAACGTCACAGCTGTGGTCAAGCTTGCGGTCCACCACCACCTTGATGGTGTCTTCCTGCACTTGGGCGCACAGCTGGGCCGTGACAGGTGTGGATGGGTACATGGTGGGGCTGGAGTTGATCTCGATCAGCCACGGCCTGAAGTCTCGGCCCAGGATGAAGTCGGCGCCGTAGAGCTCGAAGCTGTTCCTGCGTGGCTCCACGTGGGCCTGGGCCACCTTCATGGCATGGGTGACAGCCCTCTTCATGGATGGGTAGATGAGGCTGCCCCACACGGCCCCCCTGCCCTGGCCCTGCAGATACTCCTGGAACTGCGTGCTGCTCCACATGTTGTGGTCCGGCAGCAGCGGGCTGCGCCCCTGGTCATTCTGCAGGTGCTTCTGGATGGCGTTGTTGCACAAGTGGATGGCACTGTGGGCAGAGTGCCTGTGAGGCCAGTGGTGCCGCTGCCACCATCCCTGCGGGCACCCACGCTTGGGCCAGCAGAAGCAGGATGGTACAGGGAGAAGAGAGCCCATCTGTGCAGGGACACCCATGGGCGTCTGCAGAGTGACCTCCCTGCCTTGGCATCCTGACCTGCTCACACCAGAGGGGCACTACCCCTCAAAGGGCTGCTCTGCAGAGGTAAGGTGACAGTCTCCTCATGGGAATTTCCACTTTATTTATATTCGTGCCTTGTTCTGAACAGATTTAGAGCAAATGGTATCTTTTAGGAGATAGCAAACACTACATTTTGGGGCCAAGATATTTTCATCTGAGTGACCGGTGGTCAGGCAGGTACTGGGCTGGGAAGCAGATGGGCTTAGAAAACAGAGGAAAGTCTCAGCCATCTTGGTGGGAGCCTGGAAGGCTGGAGCCAGTGGCAGGAGGGCCACAGCTTGCCCTCGCAGTGGCTCTCTCTCCTGCCTCCACCAGCTCAAAGGCAGGTCAGGGACTTGCCCGGGGAAGCAGATGGAGAAGCAGGCCTCAGGCAGGCAGCCCCAGGCTGAGGAGGGGCCCAGGGACAGGGCTGGGGCCACTAGGCCCCTTCTGCACAGAGAGCCCCCATCCAAAGGCAGAAATGCTAATGTAGACCCCTCCTAGCCTAGCCCAGGCAGAACCTCAGGGTGTAAGCCCACGGCGCCCCGTGAGGGGCACGACTCCCATGCGGCCTCCCCAAGTGCAGACACGGTTCACTCCCAGCAAAGTCTCCAGCCCCTGCCCTCAAGGACCCCTGTGAAAGCTCTCCTAGACATCCAGCTCCGCTTTGCCTTCTGAGTGACAGCCATAAAATCCTGAAGAAAGCCAGAGGATACGCTGTGGGCATCCTCTGCTGTGTGGGCAGCCAGTCTCACGGGTCACAGCTGGCTCCTGCCACGCTGGGACCTGCCTAGTGGTGGGGTTCACCCACCTGGTGCCCCATCCTGGGTGTGCCTGATTGTGCCCAGTACCCAAAGGCCCCAGGCCCGGTGCCCACGCACCTGTCCAGGCTCTCCAGGGAGAAGCGCTGTGTGGAGAAGCGCAGGTAGCTCTCCTTGTAGAACCAGATGGTCAGGGGGTTCCAGTCGGTGACCAGGAACCACTGCCTGATGTCAAACTTGGTGTCGTAGATCAGCAGAGGCGTCTCAATGTACTTCTGCACCACCCACCTGTTGTCCCGGGAAGGCGGTCGCTCAGCAGCCAATAGCTCCAGGACATCCTCCACGCGGTCCATGCACACTATGTCTGCAGGGAGGGGGAGGCACTCAGCCAGCGTCCCATGGGCCAGGATGGAGGCAGCGTGGGCCAGGTGGCCCTCGACTCGGTGGGCGGGGCCAGCGCTGCCTGCCGCTGAGCTCACCTAGCGTAGGGCTGATGCTACCCCAGAGGCCAAGACCTGGGCCGGGCAGGGACATGCAGGACACATCAGGTGGTGGGATCCCCGAGGCGGGTTTGGGGGAAACACCAAGGGAGACGGACAAAGGGGAGGTGCCCGGCAGCTGGCAGCACTCACATCCCCCCAGGCTTCCTCTGCCTATGCACCGGTCCTGCAGTCCCCCAGCCCCCCAGTCAGGACAGGTGACTCTGGTGACTAGGGACATATGGGACAAGTGTCACTGTATGCTGCAGCCTGTAATGCCAGGGCAAGCCCTCGGGCCACCCTTCTCTGCTGTGACATGCTGAGGCCAGAGGGGAGGCATAAGAAAGGGCCCTGCAGTGAGTCACAAGCACAACCCAGAGGGAAACGTCCACGCAGTGTTGTCGGGCTTTAGGGCTGCTTATTACACAGCACCATCTAGCCTGTCCTGACTGACACAGAGTGGAAGGGGCCTCTGGCCACGGAGCCCAAAGCTCAGGTGAGCTTTCACACACCACAGCACTTCTGTTTCTTAGAGGGAGTCAGAACCTTGCTGGGCTGGACCCGGGAGCCACTAGCAGAGAACAGGCCACGGTGGACCGCTAAGGGGCAGCGCCTGAGGATGCCGTCCTGGGCTCGGGCACCCACAGGTCCACACTCCCGTGACCGTGTTCAGCCCCAACCCCTCCCCACAGAGCCACGCAGAGGCTGGCTTCGCTTGGCACATGAGCAGCGACCATCACAGGGTGATTCAGGCTGGCCGCAGGGGGCACCCACCCCAGGAACTCACCTCGGCCCCGGGACTTGGCCGCAGGCTTTATGATCCAGATATTCCGCAGCCCATCAATTTCTGTCTGGGGGTTCACGGACTTAATTTTATTCAGCAAAGCCTGGCACTGTGAAAAGTAATTTCTCGAACTGGAGATGAAAGCATCGCCACTAGAAAGCAAGATCCAGAAAGTGTGTGAGACTCGGGCAGACGGGGCGGCCACCACTGAGAGTGGCCACCTCGGTGCTAGAGCAGGGTGGCCGCTGACCTGGTGGGGCAGGCTGGGGCAGGCCAGCAGCAACAATGGGACTGGGCCTGGTGGGGCACGTCAAGGACTGCAATCTGCGGGTGTGCATCCATGTGCACCCCCAGGGCACACTCTGTACCCGTGCACTGCCCATTGGTGGTGCCCGTGCCAACCCCCACAGTGCCTAACTTCCTGCCCAGCAAGCTCGATTGTCTGCCTGATCCCGGCACCAAGGTGGGGCCTGTAGAGCAGTGGCAGCTCTGGGCATGAGTCAGGAGCCACCAGGGAACATAGGCAGGGCTTCGGCAGAGCAGCCACTGCAGCAAGAGGAGCCTGCGGGTGTTACTCTGCCACCTTGAGAGAAGCGACCCTGTCCCCCAAACTGGCCCTAAACACGTGGACCCCCATGGACTGCGGACCCAGAGCTGTGAGGAATGTGTCCACGTCGGCTCCTGCACGTGGCCTGAGACCAGCAGACATGGCTGGCGCTGAGCCCCAGGGAAGACTGAGGGTGGCCAGGCAGGCTGGCACAAGGGCAGCACTGGAGAAGACTAATGTGGTGTCCCTGGTCACCTAGGCAAAGCCCTCGCCACTGTGGAGCTGTGGCAGGGGGGAAAGATTGCAGAGCCCATGGGAGTGGCAGCCCCCAGCTGGTGCAGGAACAGGGCATTAGGGGTGAGTACTGGGTCTGTGGACTGCAGGCGTCCTCCATAGTGGGCCTCACGTGATGTCTGAGCCCAGGGGACAGGACCACTCAACTGTGATGGAACGTGGTGCCTGCAGGTGCAGAGTGCATCCAGGGTCCCCAGAAGACTGCCTGGTGTACAAGGCCAGCATCACTAGGAGGCCCCTAGCTGTCAGGGCTTTGGAGTGGGGAGGTAGCCCTTACAACCTATCCTGACATCGGAACTCCAGGTCCAGGGAGAGATGGCCCAGGCTCACACCATGCTAGTGACACAGTGATGCCTCTGTATCTGAGGGTGATGGTACAAGTGTGAAATCCAGAGGAGCCTGGCAGGGCTGCAGGTTCTGGGGATACCCCACACCCATCAAGGCAAGGTGCCCTCCAGACCCACGCTGAGGAGAAGTGTTTTCTGTCCAAGTGCACAGTGTCCACTCAAGGCTCCCATGAGCCTCTGTGAGGGGAACCAGGCAGAGCTAAAGGACTTGGGGACCATGTGCAATCTGCTGCTGGGGCCACCTCCAAGCCATATGTCTGCTCACCGTCTGCACTCCATTTGCAAAGGGTTGTCCCGGGGCCTAATATTGCTGCCCTAGAGTGCCACCCAGGGTGTCCTTCTATAAAACCGTGGTTGGAGTTGTTTTGACTTAGATATATCTTATTAGGTCACTTGCTTTTGCGGGGGTTAATATTTTGAGTTCTAGATATTAATCCTGTAAGAGAAGAGTAGCTGACAGATTTTTCCATTCTGAGGGCCGTCTCTTCACTCTCTTGGTGGTTTCCTCTGCTGAGCAGGCAGAGGCTTTTAAATTTGAGGTGATTCCAGTGGTTGGTTCTTGATGTCATTTCCCAAGCTACAGAGGTACAAGTGTTCCCCTATGCTACTATCCAGGGGTTCAAGCTGTTTGCCCTTCTGGGTCTTTCATCTGCGTTGCTTTGATTCCAGCACGGGGCGATCGGGGTCCAGTTTCATTCTTCTGCACGTGGGGAACAGTTTTCCCAGAGCTATTTCTTAAAAAGGCTGTCCTCCTCCAGTGTGTATGCTTGGCTCCTTTGTCGAAACTCAGGTGGCTGGAGGTGCCTGGACTTCTGTGTGCTCCTGGTCTGATCCTGTTCATTGGTCTTCACATTTATTTTTGTGCCCGTACCCATATCCAGAATTGGGATGGTGTCTGCTTGCCTCTTGTTGCTCAGGATTGCTTCGGCTATTCTGTGTCTTTTCTGGCTGAATTTCAGGATGTTTTTGTCTACATCCCACGAAGAATATTGGTGGTACTGTAAAGGGGCTTCTTAAATCCACAGATGGCCGTTTCAGCAGTGTCCTGCTTCTCCAGGCCTGGGATGTCTTCCCATTGCTAGCATCCTCTTCAGACTCTCAGGTCAGGGTTCTGAGTTTTCATGATATTCCACCCAGAACGATCAGTATCAAGAACACACACAAAACAAATGCTAATGGGGACGTAGGAGCAGAAAGGAACACTTCTTTTTGTCATCTTCTTAAGACAGGGATTAGCAATGCAGTTCAGGCTGGCCTTGAGTTCACTTTGTAGCCCAGACTAGTCTCGAACTCACAATGATCTTCCTGCCTCAACCTCCCCAGTGCTGGGTTTTACAGGCGTACACCACCCTGCCTGGAAGGAAAGGAATACTTCTTCCATCATAAACCAGTACCACCACTATGGAAATTAGTATGGAGAGTCCTTAGAAAACTAAAAACAGAAATTACATTTGACCTAGCTATCCCTTTCCTGGGAATATTTCCACAGGAATTAGACACGTCGTGCTACAGCATACTACAAACACCTACAATTCAGAATAGCTAAGCTCTGGAAACAGCCTAGATGCCCCTAGACAGACCAATGGATAGAGAACACACGGGATGTGGTCGCTGTGGAGCTCTGCTCAGTCAGCAAGAAGAATGAGGTCCCATGGTCTGCAGGAAGACAGCTGGAACCTGTGACCATAGTACTGCTAAGTCCAACATAGAAACCCCAAAATATAAATAAAGAGTAAAATGACGGAGAGATGGGACAATACATTTTGGAGTTGCAGATGGGGACGCAGGCAAGGAGTGAGGTGGAGGGCATGGCTGAGGGTCAGAGGGATTCAGGATGGCCAAGCCATGACGTATACAGGTGCCAACTTCTGGAGCAACGTAATGACGGCGTGTCCCAGCAAACACCAGAAAAGGAAAACATGGTCGGGAGCACAAGGCCAGCTCTGAAGAGCGAAGCCTGCGTTTTGCATACACTTGCTGCCGTGTTCAGTACTGCATCGGGGTACAATGCTCCAGCTCCCGGCAGTGGCAACTTGACATCCCCCGACTCTGCCACCAGGCTGGGATCCCTTTTCTGGGCTTGGCACTGGCAGACCCACAAGCCAAGCACACTGTCCACACCACTGGGCTGCCCCAGTGCCTTCTTCATCATGGTCATGTCACCAGCTTGGGGTCATGAGGTGGTCTTCTGAGGACGGATGATCTCCTGCCTCTTGGATAAAGACCAAGGAGTGCACAGCACCTCCCAGGAGACCTGACACCCAGGTGTCTAGGAAGTGCCCGGGGCTTTTCCAGGCTGTGCCACCTGCAGCCTGGCCCGTGGCACCTGCATCCAGGTGACAGCACTGGATGCTCGCTAGGGTGCAGAGGCGCTTGTTGGTGAGTGGAGATCCCCCTGCATCTCTGTGTCTGGGTGCCTTCCTCCATGACGAGCCCGCACCGAGCTCTGAGCGCTTCCCTCTGACGTGTGGCCTCCATAGCCTCTGGGTAAGAGCCCACCACAGACACCAAGTGCCAGCTGTTCGTGCAGCCCACGGCTGGGTCCTCACTCTCTTCAGAGCACTTCTGAAGAAACCGCACTGCTGAGGATGGATCCCAGGGCCTTTGCCCTGACCTGTATCTCTGGATCTTTTTAGATGGGGTTTTTCGTTAGTTTTTTTTTTTTTTTTTTTTTTTTTTCAGTACTGGGGATGGAACTCAGGAGCTTGCACTTGCCAGGAAAACACTTATGCTATTGGGCTACCTCCCTGCCCCGAGAGACTGAGTTCTTAATGTCAACCATACGCATTGTACCCAATTTTTCATTGTTTGCAAACTGTCCCATGCATTGTCCCCTTCACAGTCCTGAAGAAACGCTCGTGTGTGTGTGTATGTGTGTGTGTGTGTGTGTGTGTGTGTGTGTGTATCTGCGACACAGGAGCCTGAGGAGCACGATGCCGCGCCCATGAGGGCCCGCTCTGCACCACTGTGCTGGTGTCTTGTCTGGTCATCTCTTTAGCCCAAGGTCACACTGCTTGTCGTAAGTCCAGCCTGGGCAACTCGGTGACTAGGTGAGACCATCTATTGGGCTGTATGCAGCTCAGGGCAGAGGTCCTGGCATTGAGGCCCTGTCTCTCCCCCAGAAGAAGTGGCTCTCTTAGGCACTGTGTCCCGTATTCTCAACACGTCAGGAGGCGTTAGCGGTACTGGCCAAAGCCCGTATCTTGACTGCTTCTCATCAGCTTCCTCAGGAACTGGGAGAAGTGTGTTAAGCTATGACTATGGATTTGTCTATGTAGTTTACTTCTGTCCGTGTTTCCCCCAGAGCTGGTGAGACTGTTTTAATACTTAAATATGAATTTACAGTTGGGTCCTTCGGTCGAACGCACATTCTTGTCATTAGGAATCACTGCCTTTCCATCTAGTAGCTGTAGGCTTTTAAGCCTCCTCTGCATGATAGTAATATAGTCACACCAGCCTTCTTCTTCAATGTTTTATGAGTTCTCTTCTATGTATTCTCTTTCAATGCCTCTGTGTAATAATAATGAAGATGTAAACACAGTCTTTTAAAAAATGATTCTGAGGATTTTGGTACTGGGAATTGGGCTCAGTACCTTGTACTTGCCAGGCAGGCACTTGTGCCACTGAACTGTATCCCTGGCCGATTCTTCTTCTTCTTTTTTTTTTTTTTTTAATTTAATTTAATTTATTTATTTATTTATTTTCTTGTTTCAGAACTTTATTTATTTATTTATTTTCATGGCCGGCTCAGCCTGCCCTGATGGCAGGGCTGGTGCAGCATGTGGTGCCGGGGATTGAACCGCAGTCCCTGCAGCTGCCTAAGCTTTCCTAAGCAGGCGCTTTAGACCACTGAGCCATCCCACCGGCCCCATCCCTGGCCGATTCTGTGTTTACTGCACTTAATGAGATCGCTGACATAGTTGGGTTTACAATCTCCTTTTTCACCAGCTGTTCTCAGTTCTCCTACTTTTTCTAGGGACAAGAGCCTAGCACTGAAAATGAGTGATGGTGATATGAGTTTTTAAAAATTAAATGTCTTTTAAAAAATTTTTGGATTTAAAAAAAAAAAATTTTTGGATTTAAAAAATAGTGCAAGCTACAGAGATAGAGAGACTGGTGTTGGGCAAGACAGGGTAAGAACGAGGGACAAGGGAAGCAGATGTCCTGGAGTGACAGGGAACCCGCCTTCCTAGCCAATGGTGACGGCGACTAAACCGCTTTGTGAAGTCACTGCGGTTCACTGAATTGTGCATCTACAGTAAGTGAACTTCTGTAACACTCAAATGATAAATCTAGCTGTATTTTTTAACTTGAGGGGAAATGGCAGATGAGGAAAAAACGAGATTCCCCTAGCCTGATGGCCACGGCCCTATTGGCCGCGCCAGCCCCAGGAGAGCTTGTTTCCCATTCCAAAGGCCTCTCATAGTCTCCATCCAGGCAGCCTGAGGTCCAAGCACAGGGGGAGCAGGAAAGCGGGGCCCCGCAGAATGGGTGCGGCTGCTCACACACTTTTGTCAGCCTTGTGCTCTCACACAGAAGACAGGGACAGCCCTGCGGATGGACACGAGGGAGACAAACCAGATAGCAGAAGGAAAGGCAGGGAACTTGAAAGCAACCCTTCCCTTCACGGGATGCATAAGCTGCTCATGGACCAGGAAGTGACACCTTCCTGCGCTGAGGGAAGTGCATCAGGGATGACTTACAGGAGGAGAGCGCCAAGGCAGCAGGAGGGGCTCCCCTGTGAGGGGCATCGGTCATAAACACACGGCCACTAAATCTTGGTCAGAGTGTCGGGGTGAAAGGTGGGACGGCAGGAGCGGCACACAGCTGGGTCAGACACAGACGTCAAAAGGGCTTGCGGAGATCGTGCAGAAGCCCGGTCAGAGGCACAGGGGCGGTGACGTCTCTGCATGCAGAGTTGCAGGAGGAGAAGGAAGTGGGCTGTGATGTGATGTGTGAGCAGGAAGTGTCCGGAGAAGCAGAGAACGGGCCGAGGCGGTGGGCCAGGGACTTCACAGCGCAGACCCAAGACACCCCCAGACATCCAGGAAAACTGTGACTGCTCAAAGACAAAGACGAACCCTTAAAGCACCCAGACAGACAGACATGCTGAATGACACCTACAGAAGATGCCAGACGTAGGGCCAGCCAAGTAGCTCAGAGCGTTAAGGCACCTGCAAGCAGGCTCAGGGGCCAGGGGTTCAATCCCTGGGCCTGCCAGCCCCACCCCTGGGTCGTGCTGAGACGGCAATTCAGACTGGGCATGGCGGCCTGTGCCTGCAATCCCAGCTTGGGGGAGGCTGTAAACAGGTGGATCACTACGCGTCGGATCTAGTAGTAAGATGCTGAACACCCTGGAGGACCGTCCCTAAAATACAATCAATAAATTAAATTTAAAAAAAGGAGGAGGAAGAGGAAGAGGAAGAAGAGGAAGAAGAAGAGGAAGAAGAGGAAGAAGAAGAAGAAGAAGAAGAAGAAGAAGAAGAAGAAGAAGAAGCCAAACAAAAGCATGTGATGGAGTGAGGAGGGGGAGGAGGAGGAGGAGAAGGAGGAGGAGGAGGAGGAGGAGGAGGAGGAGGAGAAAACAAAGATTGTGGCGGTGGCGCCACAACAGTGCCAGTTTGCTGGGACACCGACCTAGCCTTTGCAAGGAGAATCTTATTCCAGAGAAAATGTTTCTTAGAGAATGAGGGGAAAGTAGGTTTTTAAGACCAACCCCCAACTTTCCATGTCCCCCATACCACAAAACCAACAAACCTAATGACCGACATTAACAGTGGTTCTCAACCTTTCTAATGCCGTGACCCTGCAATACAGTTCCTCATGTTGCAGTGACTCCAAACCAAAAAATAATTTTGGTGGATACTTCAAAACTGTAATTCCAAATAAATAACATTTTCTGATGGCTTTAGGTGACCCCTGTGTTTTGGTCGTTCGGCCCCCGCCGGGGTCGTGACCCCACAGGTCGAGAACCACTGGCCTAGAAGAACATACTAGGCTAGACCCGAAGGCAGGCTTGAGTGTCCCCGGCAGGGCTGCGGCTGCTGAGCAAATGCAGGCTGGGGGCGGGGGGGGGGGGCGGTTGCACGTAGGAACAGGAGCGAACATGCAGTGCGCTGGCATCCCCTAAGCACGGAGGGCGCGTGTCCTGAGTGAGAAGGGTGTGTAGACTGAGCTACGCTGCTGATTGGGGTGTGAGGTGGCCAGGCTGTGGTGTTGCCTGTGGCAATGCAGACACTGGTTGGTATCTTATGGAGCCAAGAGGACAGAGGCAGAGCCTAGCAGTTTAAGAGGCTGAGGCAGGAGGATCGCCAAGTTCAAGGCCAGCCTGGACAACTTGGTGAGACCTTAACTCAAAATAAAAGGAGCTCAGTGGTAGAGCGCCCTTGGGTTCAATTCTCACTACTGACAGGGGGAGGGAGGGTGGGATGGAGGGAGGGAGGGAGGGAGGGAAAGCGCAGTGAGGACAAACTAGAAGGGCGGTCTCCTCTGCAGGAGAATGGAGCTTCAAGGGAATAATGGCTGCTCGCTCAGGCTGAAAGACGACACTCTCAGATGGCACTTCAGGGTGCAGAGAGGAAAGGAAACCATGGGAGGAGCCGGTCGCAAGGCAAACCAACACCACATCAATGCGTCCACACAACAAGAGCCTGTGGGCTTTGCAGCCGACATAGACAGGAAGCAGAGGATGGCAACGCGCCAGGCAAAAAGGAAGCGAACAAAGTGAAGGACTCGAAATTGTCCAGAAAGTGGCGGAAACACCACTTTTAGGTGGACTGAAATAGGTCAAAGGTGCATGCGCGGTGTACAAATACATAGCTCCCACGGGGCGTCCAGGGCTGAGCACAAGGATTAGCGGTGGGTGACCATCCAGAACGCGGCAGGAGCACAGACAGGAACGGCTGGGACACATGGAGAGCGAGACCTCACTCCAGCACTCCGATAACAACGCAGTGCAAATAGAGCAAACATCCTGACTCACACAAGAGAACTGTCAGTGGGGCAGAAAGCAAGTCCCAGCCATTAACAGATGCTCTTTGTAGGAGATACGGTTTAATTATAAAGCACCTGCAGATTGCAAAGGCTGATGAAAGACACATCCCTTGCAAGCACTGATCTGCAGAAAGTGTGGTTGCTCCACTCCTGGGAAGGAGCGGGACTCCAAGGAGGACTCATAGAGGCAGAAGGCGGCCTAAGGGGCAGGGGTCTGGTGCATGGGGAAAAGTGCAGCGCTGATGTGCCAGCTCCCACTGCGTCCAAGCAGAGACAGCAGCCACTGGTGTCCAGAGAGAAGGGCAAGGCCTCCAGTGGCTGAGGCCCGAGCCACCCGGGACACTCAGAGAAGGAGCAGGCAACACCAAATGGCATTTTTAGAGCACAGCCCTAGTGAACCCAGCATGTGTGCTCTGCTCGCAGGCGGCTAGCTGATGGACGGGGCGATCTGCGGGGAAAGATGGAGCCAGGCCTCAAGGGGCTGGAAATGACCTTGACAGGGGAGCAGCTACACAGATGAGCAACAGCAAGGTCTCATCCACACGCACACTGGCATCACACACCACGCACCCGCACTGCACACACGCTGTACGGCACTGGACAGAAGTGGGGGAGACGTTTGAGCCATCCAGGGGAAGGATTAAAGTCAAAATGCCCTGGTGTGGGAGCTGTCACAGGCTCTCCAAAGAAGGGCTCTTGTTCCCCTGGCATTCATCCCCTGGACCCAGCCTGAGGATGTGGGCCTGGAGCAGGAAAGGGAAACAGGGCCTGCCAGAGCTTCAGCCACCACCCAGGGCAATCCAGGTGGCAGGGCCACAAAAGAGAATAGAACTTCTAGGGCTGCTGTGGGTTCAAATGAGACCAAAAAGGAAACGGCGCCAAAGGTGCAGAGGTGCCATCACTCCACAGACACCCAAGGACGCTGTCCTCTTCATAGCCAGCAGGGCCGGGGGGACAGGCAGCAGGGATCTGGGCGCCCTGATGTCCAGACGGACCCTTGAGTCCCCACCTGCGTGTCTCACCGGGCCAGGGCGTAGTACTGCTGCGTCAGGGTGCTCCACTCGGCCTCGGACAGGTCCTCCACACTGCTTGCCAGCCCATCAATGTCCTCATGCTCCAGCCGCCCCAGGTAGGCCTGGCACACCCGGCAGGCCACGTCCACCAGCCGTCCCGGGAGACTCGTGGGCTTCTCCACAGCACCCTCGGGATCTGGAATCCAAGCACTGGCGCTGGAGGGAGTCTGCCACGGGGACACCGCGTCCGCCCCAAGCTGCAGGGCACCCAGGGTGAAACCTGCTGCTATGTGCTGCCCTCAGCTTGCTGCGAGTGTCACTCCAAGAACTACAGCACTTTACAGGGCACGGGCTCCTAAATCTGTCCTGGGTCGTGAGGCTCCAGGACACAGGGGCACTGCTGGGTCTCAGGACAAGCGTGAGAATGTGGGTCTCAACCGCTCCAGAATGCAGGCTATAGGCTGAGAGGAACCCCCTGCCTGCCCAGCCGTGGGAGCCCAGGCGTCCGCACTGGATAGGTGGGGGTCCAGCTCAGGGTCCACCCGACAGCTGCAGAGGTAGCAGTGGGCTAGTATGAGTCTGTGGAGGTAAAATTCCCAGAACAAATAGTGAACCAGCTCACAACCAACAACGGCACCTCTAGCTTCAAAGATGGGGGAGCAGCAATGTCATCACTCTCTCATAACAGGAAAAGCTAAATAAATGGAATAAAAAAGAGCCACTGTCCCACAGCCACAGACACAGAGCCATAGGCGAGCAGAGCAGAGGCCCCCACAGGCGGGCAGGGCAAGAGCGCTGTGCATTGAGCGGCTGGCGGTGCCAACTCCAAAGGGCAAGAAGAGAGGATGGAAGAACCGGACAAAGAACAGTGGCGACACACAGAGCATGGGACAGATGTGCAGGGATCAAGACACGCTAGCGGCCTAAGTGCACAGACTATAAGAGAGGTTGCCAGAGTCCACGAAGCAAGACCAAACCACATGTGTTCCTCTAAGAAATGCTAGGAAGATACATTAGATTAAAAGACACATTGTGCTGGACTGGGGAGACAGCTTGGCAGCATAAGCGCCTGCCTGGCAAGTGCAAGGTCTTGAGTTCGATCCCTGGTACCGCATGTCATGCTGGCCAGGAACCAGACGTGGTGGCTCATGCCTGTAATCCCAGCACTGGGGAGGCTGAGACAGGAGGATCACTATGAGTCTAAGCTGTGTAGTCAGACCCTGAACCAAATACACACACACACACACACACACACACACACACACACACACACGCACGCACAAGGGAAAAGCTGATAGAACTTCAAGAACAAAACAAGATAGATTGTCATGATAATTGGAAATTTCCACACCTTTGAAGGGGTGGACAAGTCCAGCAGTTGGTCAGTGAGAACACAGTGCACACACTCTCCATCAACTGGACACAACTGATGCCCACACAACCCTCCTAACACAGCAGTGTACATGCATCTTAAGTTCCTGTGGAACACTCACCAACATGGGCCACAGTACGGCCACAAAACAGGCATTGACAAATTTTAAAAAATAGAACCCAGTGTCTGCTCTCAGGCCACAGTGGGATTAAAATAGAAATCAATAAAACAAAGATGATTGGGGACTCTTGAAGTACTTGGAGATTAAAGAATACAATTCTAAATAAGAGAAATATAAAGCCAGGCATGGTGGTGCATGCCTTTTACCTCAGCACTAGGGGAGGTCAAGGCAAAAGTATCCCAAATTTAAGCCCAGCCTGGGAAGCTTGGTGACTCAGCAGGATCTTAACCCAAAATAAAAAATAAAAAGGGCTGAAGATAATAGCTCAGTGGTTAAAGCCCTGGGTTCAATCTCTATTACTAAAAATAGAAAAAAGGAAAGAAAGAAAGAAAGAAAGAACTGACTGAACTAAATGACAATGAAAACACAACTTATTAAACTTAACCAAAATTTGTAGGATGCAAAAGCACTGCTTAGAAGGAAATGTAAACTAGCTAATGCTTTATTAATAGAAAATAAAAAGGGAGAAATTAATGATCTAAGCTTCCACCTCACTTCAGAAAATCAGAAAATTAACAAATTAAATCCCGAGTAAGCAGGAGAAAAGTAATAAAAATCAAGGTAGAAATTGATAAATTCAGGGGCTGGGGTGATAGCTCAGTAGAATAAGCACTTGCCTGGCAAGTGCAAGGACCTGAGTTCAATCCCCAGTTCCACAAAAAAAAAAGAAAAAGAAAAAGAAAAAAAAGAAATTAATAAATTCAAAGCTAGAAATCAATAGGGAGAAAAAAAAAATCTATGAAACCAAGAACTAGTTCTTAGAAAAGAGCAGAAAACGCAAATCACTGTCATCAGAAAGACAGGGAGAGCAGCCCTCCAGACCCACAGACATGACAAGGATAATAACCCGGGTGAAACGGGCCAGGCCCACTACTCTGCCAAACTCACCTGGAATAGACAGTCCGAACAGGACTTGTCTCAGCCACATTCTCATTGCTGGGACAAAGCAACTGACACCCATGTGTTAAAGAAGAGGTTCATAGTAGCCCATTGTCTCAGTCCATAGTCTGCTGGCTCCAAGGCAGGGAGTAGAGGGGATGGCAGAGGAGAAACAGTCCAGGGCAGGGTAGGCAAGAAGCGGAGAGCGACCAAGGAAGGAGGAGGGACATATATCTTCCCTGGCAACGCCCCCAGCAGCCCATCCTCCAATCATGTTTCACCTCCCAAATCACACGTAACAAATAAATAAATAAATCCATCACACTCCAGTCACCTCCCAAAGCCCCACCTATGAGTGCTTGAGGCTTTCAGGGGACATCTTGAAGAACTATATAATGCACCATATGTACAAAGAAATTCTGGCCAAAAATTAAAAACCTTCCAAAACAGAAATAACCGGGCACAGGCAGGCTCACTGGTAAATCCTGGCATTTGTTCCGTCATTCCCAGCAATGCCATGAAATGCTTTTTTCACAATGGAGTAATTCACCAAGGCAGTTAAAGCCCTTTGGATCCCACCTATTCTGAAAGCACCACCTCTGAAGCATGGGAACAAGAGTAGCTGAAGGAGAGGGTGACCAGGGTGTCACTCGGTGGACTGGTCTCTTGCTGACTCCGTCTTCAGGGGCTCTAGCTTGAACCCTCCCTCTGTGCCTTGAGGCCTCCTCCCACACCTGCGCCGCAGTCCCTACACCGTAGAACCAGCTGCGCTCGGCCTGGAACTTCTGAAACCACAAACAAACCTTTTCTGGCTTCAAGTTGTTTTTCAGGTATTTGCCATAGCAATGAAAAGCTAACTAGTGCAGAAAGTTAATATGTAAAGAGAAATTATACCACTTCTCTACAGTCTCTTCTGGAAGGCAGAAGCCCAAGGAACACTTCCGAACCTGTCCTGTGAGGTCACACACTACCTTGACGCTGAAACCATTACGAGGAAAAGAGCTACGGGTCTGCATCTCTCTGAACGCAGGTGCAAAATAAGCAAATGTAATCCCACAGCAGAAACATAACTATACGCAATGGATCAGGATCTGTTCAGGTTATGAAAGGCTGGCTTGACATTTGAAATTCACCTAATGCCGCCTCAGTCTCTATCTTGATGTCCTGTCCCTAGCTGTCACCTGGACTTGGTTACTTGGAGCAATAAATTTACCATTTCACCTTTCTATCTGAGCATCCATCACTGTCCCACATCTCATGGCTCCGAGCTCGACTCAAACACATAATAAATCCCCATCAGTGGCCAAAGAAGAAGTTGCACATCCGATGGCAAAAGGCACAAGAGATCCAACCGCCATTAGCGTTAAACACTCCTAGCACACTAGGAAAATTTCTTCAGCATAATATAGAATCACCACAAATATGTAGAACTAGCACCGTTCGTAAGGGTAAGAAATTAGCAGCCTTCTTGCTAGGCTAAGGAGAAAGACAAGGCTATTCCCTCCTCTGCAGGCCTCTCCACAGTGTACTGGCAACCCTAGCCAAAGCTATAAGACAAGAACAGTACACAGAAGGAAAAAACAAAGCTGCTTTGATTCACAGATGACGTAATATGAAAGGAAAACAAAGTAAAACAAAAATCCCTAGAGGTAATAAGTGATTATAGTCGATCATTTATCTACGCAGTAGCAGCAAACAGTTGGGATTTGAAATTCAGACAAAATGCCATTACGTGAGCAGCCTCAGAATGAAATACTAAATAAAACTAAAAAAAAAAAAAATATGTATAGGGTCTATATGCAGAAAACTACAAAGCGCTGAAGAATGCTGTCCACTAAATGAGTGGAGAGGAATGTCATGTATACCGTAGGAGACACTCGGGCTTTATTAAGGTACCCAGTTCTTCCCATTGTGGCCTGTACACAGTCCCAATCAAAGTCACAACCAGTCATTGCACAAATCTGGACAAAGTTTTGCACTGTGCAGAGGCCGGTGTCCTGGGACAGCCAACTCAGCCTTAAAGAAGGGCAGAGCCGGAGCCCTGGCCTCACCTGCCCTCAAGAGCTGCACCTGGCTGTAGCTGGGAACTGAGCTATGGTTAAACAAGCATGCAGATTCCTGGAACAGAACAGAGTCCCCAAAGGACTCCTGTGGACTGGTCAACCGACCTTCGTCACAGGGACAGGAGAAGCAAGGGAGCAAAGACAGGCTCTCCAGCCAATGATGCTGGGGCAACCGGGTGCTCACATGCAACAAAACTAAAGTTTCTCCTGTCACCAAAGTTAACTGCCAGGGCATCACAGGCCTCTGGGAATGTGGAAGACAGAAAACTGGGAGAGCAAAGCTGTATAGTGCCCAGAGTGGACAAGGAGCCCTTGAAATTCAACAGTAAGAAAATGAACGACCCAGTTTAAAGCCGAGCAGGGGAGCAAACCCCTCATGAGAAGAAATGGACCGAGGGCAAAGTGCACGTAAAAAGGTGCAGAGCAGTACCTGTTACTATGAACCGCACACTAATGCAAGGGTGTGATACCAGGACAGGCCGGGGGGAGGGGTGGGAATCCTGAACACTGAAGATGAGGAGGAAAGGCAGCGGGGCTTCGCACATTTGGGGCTGTCAGGGGACTGCAAGCAGCCGCGAGTTGCTTAAAATTGATCACACTCTTGATGTACCATCTGGCAGCAGCGCTCCTTGTCGTTTAGCTAAATGGGCTGAAAACTTGCACACGCAGAAGCTGCACACAGATGTCTGCACTCCCGGCTACTGAAGCCTGGACGCATCAAGATGTCCCTTGGGGCCAGGATGGGGTGGGTCAGGGGACACAGACCAAGGCCCAGCCAGACCTCACTGAATGCAAATGAACTACTGAGCCAGGAAAAGACAGAATGGAGCCTAAACGTTTGCTGCTACATGAACAGGGCCAGTCTCAAAGGCTACAGCCTTCGTGATTCCAACCATATGATATTCTGGGAAAGGCATACCAAGGTCAGAAAAGGACCTACAGTTTCCTGGAGGAAGCCCAGCAGGCAGTGGGGTTAAGTAATGCCAGTTACATAGTTTGAGCTTCACACCAAGATAGTCCAAATAAAACTACTGCCCAGACTTTAACGATTCTGCCGTCTACACCTATCTACGTGTCCCCTTCTTCACCTGTGGTGGCCTGGGGCTGCCCAACTCGCAGTCATTGTGCTCAGACACACGCCTTAGCACTGTGACGCTCCCGTGGGCCCGGCGGCTCTCATCGGTAATCCCAGTCACTTGGGAGGCAGCGGACCATGCTTGAGCTGAGCACAGGCAAACTGCCCAGGCCCTGTCTCAACAGAAAAGAAGCTGGGATGCAGCGCAGGGCTCCCTGGTTCAACCTCAGGTGCCGCAGAGCACCGACAAACAAACACACCAACATCTGTCTTATGCCACTGTGTCCAGTGCACCGCCCGGGTAGGCACCAGCGTGGGGCCAGCTGTGCCAGGGCCAGGCACAGAAGAAGCTTCTGAGCCTTTGCTCAGTTTTGCTGTGGTCCTAAAGCATCCTAAAAAGTACATTTTATTAAAGTGGACCCTCAGGTCCCTACATTCCTCAGGCCCCTCTGCAGAGACCATAGTGGCTGCCGGGTGCCCTGCAGCAGGGTGGCCATGACCTCGCAGATGCACAAGCCTCGAGGCACAGCATGCATCGGAGGTGACCTTGGCTCAGGTCCCGGGTTTGTTCAGGTGCCCAATGACACCATGCTGGATGTTGCCCTGACATTCCCAGGCCCTCTCTCCCGCACCTGTCCTGCTGTCCTCTTCACCAGGCCTGGCCTCCTCTTTCTGGCTCCTGGCTTTGCTTCTGGAGCAGCTCGGTTGGCTGACGACCCACTTGAGGATGCTGGAGGCCATGGTGCGCCGGAAGTCATCTGCAAGGTGCCACTCTTGAGCTCAGTCCCTCCCTGCCTGTCCTCTCCCTGATCCTCCCCAGGCCCCACCCCACAACCTAGAGACCCTCCCCCCAACCCAGGGACTCTGGGGTCCCGCCCCAGAGCCAGGTCTCCTGCCCTTCTGCAGCCTGGCACCGAGCCTGAGCTGGGCCTCCAGGCCCCTCCCCTCCCCTCCCCCTCCGCTGCAGCCCAACCCGAGGAGCAGAGGTCCCTGGAGGCCCTCACTCACCCACAAACTCCTGCTTCTCACTCTCCACACAGAGGCTATAGCAGCGCGGGAAGAAGGCGTCAGGGTTCGCCTGGACGAACCACGGCAAGCTCCTCATGTTCACACACAGCCCAACCTCCAGGGACAGGAGGGTCAGGGCCCGCAGGGAAGCCAGCATCTGCCCAGCTGGGCACCCGCTTGGGCTTAGCCTGTGGGGCCTGAGGAGGCCCTGGGACCTCCCAGGCACAGTGCAGGGCAGAGAAGGGCAGAACGGGGGTGCCCCAGGATTGGGTGGGGCCATGCAGAAACAGTCAGAAAGGAGCCCCAGCCAGGCAGCCCCACACCCCCCAGAGCACAGAGCAATCACCCCAAGTAGTCACCTTGGTGGTGAAGGCCGACGTCTTCGCGAAGTGGTTCAGCATCTGGTCAGAGCTCAGGCTGTGATAGTCCACGATGTCCCTTTTGACAGTCCAGAGGAAGTATGGTGTCTCATTCTTTACCAACCTAGACTGGCAAGGAGAAACCTCTATCAACATCCCGTGTTCCCCAGAAAGAATGGCTGCTATAAAGACATGAACCGACAACAAATGTTGGAGAGGCTGTGGGGGAAAAGGAACGCTTCTCCACTGCTGGTGGGAGTGCAGACTGGCGCAACCATTATGGAAAGCAGTGTGGAGACTCCTTAAAAAACTAGAGCCAGAAATCCCATTCAATCCAGCTATCCCTCTACTGGGAGTTTTTTCAGAAGAACTGAAAACATCATATCATAGTGATATCTGTGCACCTATGTTTATAGCAGCACAACTTGTGATAGCTAAATCCTGGAAACAACCAAAATGCCTGTCATCTGAAGAGTGGTTGAAAAAGATGTGCTATTTTCATAAAATGGAATATTACTCAGCTATAAGGAATGATAAACTAGAAGACTTCATATATAAATGGATGTATCTTGAACATATACTCATAAGTGAAATAAGCCAGACCTACACATGCAAATATCATATAGTCTTCCTAGTGTAGGGAGTCAATAAATAAATACAAAAATGAAAACATCCCGTGTTCACAGCTCCCCTTTCCACTGGACAGCTGATACAATTCCAAAAGCCAGGTGCAGTGGCGCACACCTGTGGTCCCAGTACTCTGGAGACTGAGGCAAGAGGATCACATGTTAAAGCACAGCCTGAGCAACTTGGTGAAAGCCTACATCCAACCAAAGGTGGGGTGTAACCAAAGTTCAGTGTGAAGGCCCTCGACTCAATCTCAGTGGCGTGGCCAGTGACATTATAGCCCAGTGCTCCATCCCGGCTGTAGGCCACACACTCCTGATGACCCATCCATGCCGGTATGGAAGCAACTGTGAGCTGTGTTCCCTGCCTGGGCCCAGCATGTGACCCGAGCTGCCCTCCCCAGCTTGACGGTATGCCACCTATTGTCATGTGGGCGACCAGGATGCTCTGGGACCCAGAACAGAGCCCACAGGAAGAAAGCTCCTGTGTGGCTTCTCCCTGCCCCTGCGAGGCGGGATCTCTCACTGTACAGAGCAGGGCAGAGGGATCTGGGGTACAGTGGTCACCTGTGGCTGGTGCCCTTGCTGTTGGTGACTTCCTATCTACAAGCAGCGGCTTGTGTTTGCTCCAAACTTCTAAGCATGAAAAAACACATTCCAGAGTCCATGGCAACTCCTGACCCCTGTGCTGGTGAAGACACTTCTGGGTCAGCTCCCACAGAAGGTATGTTGTCCACACAGACAGGAGCACCTGTGTGCAGCCACGGACCAAGTTCCAGGTCCCACGGCGTGAGTCTGTCTGCTCTGCTCCCTGGTGGTGCCCAGCCTGGGGCCACTCCCTGTCTTGCTCCACATGGCGGCCCCAGAAATGTACGCTGCAATCCCAGGCTTGGGGAGGTAATACTAAGCCCTGAAAAGAGCAGGGCATGGAAAGAAGGGAGCAGGCGAGGGCCTGTCTCGTGCACTCAGCATTTCTGTCGGGCCTGGGGTGCACAGCACGAATATCCTCACTCAAGGGTGCCCGGACCAGGCGAGTCACACAGTCCTGGGGGTCCCTTGCAGGAGCACCCGGCAGACTAGGTGAGAGTGCGCACTGCCCCAACACAGCGGCGCAGGGAGTACCCTGAGCTTACGGCCACGGGCTTCCCGGCTGCTGGGAGGTGGGTGGCCACAGCGGCGCAGGGAGTACCCTGAGCTTACAGCCATGGGCTTCCCGGCTGCTGGGAGGTGGGTGGCCATGTCTCTGTCTGCTTTTCTATGTGTCACGTTCCGTTTCTACTCGTGTTCTTATGTGACTATGCACATGGCTCCCTCTCATGCACAGCTAGGAGCCGTGGGGGGCGGTCCCTGTGCTGCGTGCCGGCCTGTAAAGTTGTATGTACTATAAATATCTTTTCCCACTTTGTGGATAACCTTTTTTTTCTTTTTTTATTCTCTTCTCATCTCTCTTTTCGGGTCCTGGGAATTGAACGCATGGCCTTTGCACTGTGCTGCCTCTTCATCTTTTATTTTGAGACAAGCTTCCACTAAGTTGCCAAGGTATCCATGCTGGACACAACTTGGAATCCCCTGCCTCAGCCCCCCAGAGTGCTGGGATTACAGATGTGCAGCACAATGCCTGGCCTAGGATTAGACTTGATGTCCTCTTCAGGGAGGAGTGTGGTGGGCTGAGCCCCAGAGGCGCCAGCTCCGGTGTGGGGACAGCTCCTCTAGGCCTGGCGGTCATCCCAGCCCTGGCCTCAGAGCACCCCATGATCCCACATTCATGGAGGACTCACAGGTGCCCACTGTAGCCCTTTATGGGGTCCAGAGGAAGACAGCTTCTCCAGGGCCTCCTCCCATGCAGCCAGCTGACCTCACCCCTGGGCCCCAGGCCCTGGCTCCTCTGGCACAGGCTGCAGTGACACCTGTTTGCTGTCCTCCTCTGTGATGCAGTCCCCAAGGAGATGAGTGAGAGGGCAGAGGCTAGCTCACACACCATGCGGAGACCTACCATTGCTTCATGGATATCTTCTGCTTTCCTTGAAGACATTTCCAGATCTTCTTGGACCTTGGCACGTTTGCCATCTGCATACAACATGTGCAAGAGAGATGCTGGTGCCACCCTATGGGTCCCAGCCCCACACGGTCCTCACAGCAGACTGATGGCAGCATGGTCACCCCAGGTGCCCGCCCCCTGATAGAGCCCCAGCTCCCACCCACCAGCACTGTGCTGGGGATCCTGGGGGCCCAGACACCCTCAGATAAGTGCAGTAGACTCTCAGGACGTAAGGTGGGGCAGGAGGGGATGTGTGACCTCCCATAGTCATAGAGACCCATCCACGGCAGCCCCACTGGTCAAAGGCTGGGGGATGACCAGCAGCCCTACGGGAGCCTGGGAGTGGCCTGCTGGGAGCTGGGGCTCAAAAAGAGATGGCCAGCAACAGGTGTGGACCTGGGGGTGTCAGGAAGTGGCCTGTGGCGGATACGACACCAGGGCTGGCAGGGTGGGGGGCTGGGCCCCGACAGGCGTGGTCATCCTCACACAGCGCCCCCCGCACAGAGGACCAAATGTCCCTAAAGCTCTACCAGTGATGCCCTCGTCTTCATCCTCAGGGCCTGGGAGGACCCTGGACAGGAAGTGGGATTTCTTCTCCACCCAGCCCTTCCTCCGCAGAGTGGCCCGGATCACCGGGTAGTGTCCGCAGATAGCGAAGATCTTCTTTTCCTGAAAGGGCAGAGCGTGTCTGGACCACAGCACCAAGGCATTAGGTGGTGATGTCCTCTAGGCAATTGGGAGGATCATCCAGTGAGGACAGCATGTCCAGCAGGCTGCTGGAGTAGAGGTGTGTGTGTGCACATATGCATGGGTGAGCATGGACATGCGTGTGCATATCTGTGTGTGTGTGGCAAGGCTCACCTACAGCCCACTTAAGGGACATCACTGCTGCGAGTGTCCCCTTCACTGTGAGGCCCAGTGCAGAGCCACACACTTGAGCTCTACACTCATTGCACACTCACTCACATGCACAGCTAGGAGCCATGGGGGCAGGGCGGCCCCTGCTCTGGGTGCTGATGGCAGGAGGTGAGAGGAGATGCCACTGTGCAGGAGCCGGGTTCGGTGACCGGCCTGAGAGACATCCTGCGTGGCTTTCTTCTCTGCAGAGCTCGCCATCCCTGGAGGGCCAAAGGCAGGTGAGCAGGCTGTGCAGCCGCCAAGCCAGAAGTGGCTACTTCTCAGCCGTGGCTCAGCTGCTTGGGGACAGCATGGCTGGGGGCCGATGGTAGGGAGCACCGAGCTGCCCAGGGCATGGACAGAAGCAGCAGTCGTGGCCACCTGGGCACGTGTTTGTCCCTGAGGGCCCGGCAAGGTGCAGCAATATCAGGATGGCAACAGGTGGACCAAGGGGGCACCCAGCCGTGGCCTCTGCCTGCGCAGCCCGTGCTGGCCTCAGGAGTGCTGGTCCTCACCAGAGCCCTTGCTGTAAGGGCCTGAGCCCGGCCTGCATTGCCTGACTTCCGTTCGCCAAGTGCTCTCCCTGCTACGTGTGCTCTGGCTGCACTGCCACCCAAAGACCTTGTCTGCGCCGCACCCAGGCTGCCAGACCTCAGCGCTGCCCTGTAAGAAACCTCTTTCCTTAATGCAGAGCTCAGCCTCAAGCACTTTGCGACAATAGACGACAGGCCAAGTTTACTGCTGAACCAATCTGCTGGGTGACAGCTGAGGACGCCAGAGAGTTAGTGGCATGGCATGATCATCAGGGGCCAGGCAGGAGGGGTGGGGTGGACATGTAGGGAGTGACCCACGGAGCAGCCCTGTGGCAAGCCTGTGGCCTGCTCTAAAGAACTCAGGGCACACAGGATGACAGACTGCTACTAGGACCCAGAACAGACCCCTAGTACCGTCACGATTCCTGTTGGCCACCGGACTGCCTGAGCTGTACCCCCAGGGCTTGACACTTTTCCAGGCTATGCCCAGGGCCTGCTAGGCAAGGCTGCACCCCTGATGCTGCACTGAATCCTTCTCTCTGCACCCTGCTTGCTGCTTGCCGGAAATTTAATGACTAAAAAAAGGTTCAATTCTCTTAGTCCAATATGATCCCTGAGAGAAACACAAAAACAAAGCAGAGTGTAATATTTCCACCAAAAATAAGCAGAGGAAGTGGAATCGTAAGAAGTTTCCATTCCATGGCAACCAGGTAACAATGGAAAGAAAGTGAGCAAGCAGGACAGGAGAGAGAGAGTTGAGTGAGGCCCAGTGACCCCTGGCACATGGGGCTCAGTGTATGCGCCAAGCTCCAGGGAAAGGGCAGAGCACCTGACCAGAGTTCTTTGTTTTACAGCCAATTCTGTTACTTACAAGAGCTCGGAAAATAAACAAACGCAAACCTACAGATAGGTTAGAAAGTAGCAGGCTATGTTTCTGAAAGAACAGAGTCTTCAGGACAGATAAACATGACTACAATACAGAAACCATTTCATAATTCTTAAAAGACCAGTTGACTAGAAAGATCATTTCCATGCCCTAGGAAGGGATGAGGATCACACAAAGCAGAAAAGCACAAGGCAGGCATCTACCTGCTTCTCTCTCAGTGGCAGAGCAGGGCCACGGAACACTTGGACAACTGGGATTAGCAATTCTTTCCCAAGGACAGAGCATCGATACGGACACTCCCTTCTAACACCACCACATCAGGCACATACAAGAAGCACTTACATCATGGCCTCAGCCGCTGGGCAGAGCGGCTGGGAGGCAGAGCAGTGGTAACTACAAAAATCCACAGCGCAGGCATTAAGAGCCACACTTTCAAGTTACCCGTGACAAAGTAGTAATGCCAATTTATGAAATACTTTGGACTAAATGTAAAAAACTATGCTACAAGTTGAAAGTGTGTGAAACACAGCTGAAGTGGCACTGAGACAGATATGTGCAGCAATAAGTACCTGCACATTTAGAAGTTCCGGAAGAAAATTTAAAAAGGCGCTGGCAGAAGTCTCCTCTTAGGAAACCCCAGAAAGGCCAGAAAACATAGATGGAGCCCATGGAGAGCACCCCAGGGCTGCAGGGATCTGGGGAACCTCAGAAAGAGGGAGCGGCTTGGTCGCACTGCCTGCCAGGTATGTGTGCAGGGCCCTGCTTGCTGTCCAGCTGGTGATGCCGCCCACTTTGCATGCCCTGTCTGTGTGCGTCTTCTGCAAGTTGTGCCTCGGAAGAGCCTTACAGGAAGACGATGACTGGCATCCTTAACCCATGCAGACCTCCTCAGTATTCTTGCCCTACCCAGGCCTTGGAGCCACAGAAACGGCTGTAAGACAGAGAACCAGCTTTTCCAGGGCCTGCCTGCCTGCCTTTCACACTCTCTGGGCACTAGACAGGGAGCTGCTGCTTCTGATTACAGAACCCCAGCACCTTCTCAGGCTCCCCTAAACCCAAGCGCGCCTTCCAGCAGAGCACAGGGGCTCCATGTGCAGCCCAGGGGCAAGGCAAGGTAGCCTCACGACTCCCCAGTTCCACTCCCCCTCTACCACTCAGTGTCCCCCGACAGGCCCTCTGAGTGACAGAGGGTGCCCTGACACAGCCATGCAGCACTGGGCCCAGCCCAGGTCTGCATTCCTATAAAGCAGCCCTCCCACCGAGCACTTACCCTGACTGCCTTTTCTGTTAACTGCCTTGCCATTTTGTATCTGTTTATCTTGGGAGAAGACAGAACTCGAGCATTGCCTTGTTTTAATTCTGTAGAAGAAACACAAGCCAAAGGACGCTGTTGCTTGCGACCAGGCTGTTTGGTCAGCTGGTGACTCCAACACCAGATACGAGGACACACATGCCAGAGATGGCCACTGCCCACCCTACCAGGCCATACCTGCCCACACCGGGGCCCCAGGCCCTGGAAGCTCTTCTCCCCCTTCACCCCTGCCACCTCTCCCCAGGCTGCATCCTGCTAATTTGGCTCAGATCTAGATGTCTGCACAGGCCCTGGAGCTCTGGAAGGAGATTCAGCCATGGGGAAAGGCGCTGTGCTCCTCAGTGAATTCCCTGATGCCCTGCAGGAGAGCAGGCCCCGGGCTGTGCCTGTGGAGGGCTCGGCTCTGGCCTCCCCCGCTCCCTGTCTGCCTCCTGGCCACCATGGGATGAGCAGCTAGCTGCCCCTCCTCTGTCAGGCTCCTGCCTTGGTGCCAGCCGACCATGGACTGAACCACTAAAGCCTTGAGCGGACAAGCCTTTCCTCTTGCTCAGTAGGTGCTGGGTGTTTTGTCCCAGCCACGCGCTAGTGACAGGTGCACTTTCCTCACCCTCTCGCTCTGCCCTCATACCTGTCCCAGCCACCCTGGCCCTGGGGATGAGATCCTCTCCTGACATCTCAAATGTGTGGCCAGGGGATGAGTGGCTCCTTCAGGCCCCTGACCCCAGGTTGGCAGGTCTTCTCCATGGGCATTACCTGTTGCCCACGGCATGGGACCAGGCCCCTCTTGGAATGTCTGACCCAACAATTGAGATCCCCACAAGCACACTCCAAGGTAGCAGTGCCCCAGCTCCACATAATGCCTAGTCCTCTCATATGCCCTCTCTGAACCCACCCTGGTGTGCCCCCCCCACCCCCCGCACGGGCCCATCCCCAACTTGATGCACAATGGGGGACATCTGTCAACACAGAGACCATAGGCACCCATCGGCTGGTCAGGGGAAAGGACAATAGTGGCTGTCGGGAAAGCAGAAATGACCGCAGGCCCTCCAAGTGGAACCTGTGCCTGTCTGCGGTAACACCATCACCAATGGGACTTCAGGTGTTCACCAGAGAGTATGAATCAAGGCTGACTAGGTCACAGCCTGTGCTGGGCACTGTGAGAAGCCCAGGTGGGGTGGCAGGTGGGGAGCAGGCCCAACAGCCTCTGTGGCCCCTTTCTTGGGACAGTCCTGCAGCAGCTGTGGCCTGGACACCAGCCTCCACCCAGACTGGGCCCCAGGGTGGCAGGACAGGAACCCACAGTACTCACTTTCTCGTCTGCCGGCCCCATCTGATGATGTAGATGACAGCCGTGTCCTCTCCACCAGTTCCGTGCTGGTCCTGGGCAGCTTGTTCCTCCTGCCACAGGACCCTGTGGACAGTGCCAGATGTGAGGAGTGAAGGGACCTGGGACAGTGTTCCAGGCCGGGAAGGTCAGGGGGTCAGAGACAGGTCTGGAGGTGGGGGGACAGAGTTGGGTCATGTGCCTAGGGGGAAGGAAAGGTCTGGCTGGGTGAAAAGGTCAAAAGTCACTGGGGTCAAATGTCAGGGCAGCTGGGTGAGGGAGAGGTCAGGGATCAGGGCTCAAGAGTCAGGCAGACAGGTGAGGGCCCCGGAGGTTAGGGATGAGGAAACATCAGGGGTCAGAGAGGAGGTCTGAGATAGTGTGGACAGATCAGGACTGAGACTTTGGTCTGGGTCAGGGGTCTTGGATTGCGGGGGGTAGGTCTGAGTCCTTGAGGAAAAGGTCCCTGTGGGTCCATGGGAAGAGGTCCTGGCACATGGGATGGGTGGAGCTGGGGTCCTTGGTCCCTTCTGCTGGTGCTCACCCTTCAGCCCTTGGTGACCCTTGGGGACTGGGTGACGGCCAGCATGGGGTGTGGGACTACGAGGACGGTAGGGCGAGGTGCAGCAATTCGTGGGGAATGTGGAATCCTGTTTGGGTGGAGCTCTGGGTCTTGATCCCAGTCCAGACCCAGGTTTGGTTCTGGGTCTGGTTCCAAGTCGGAGTCCAGGTCCCGGGCTGCGGTCCTGGGCGTGGGGTTTGGGTTGGGGTCCAGGTCTGGGCTCCGGTTGAGGACCGGGTCCCGTTCCTAGTCGGGATCCCGGTTCCGGGCTGCGGTCCTGGGAGCGGGAACCAGGGTGCGGAATGGTGCGAGCCATGCATCGGGAGCTTGGGGAGTGGCCAGAACCCTGCCCAGTGCTCAGTGGTGGCGTCACGTGGCGGCAGTCAGGTCATGAAGTCCCAGGGTCACAAAGCGCGAGGTCACACCCATCCTCCCTGTCACGGCCCCGCCCCCTGCCGGCCCGAGGGGGTGTGGTAGCTCTCAGCCCTCCCGCCCAGGCTGCACTACCTGCGTCCGCTTGTTGGCCAGTGCTGCCCCCTTACAGTAGGGGGCAGTGGCGCGTCGGGAGTGGCCTCGCTAAGCCTAGGCTCACTCCTGGAAGACTCTACCGCCACCCAGCGTCCCGAGGGCACCCGGCCTCCAGCCAAGTGTGATTTTGTCCTCCTCCTCCCAGGCTCTGCCCAACTTTTTGTCCCCATCTCCTCTTGGCACCTGCGTGAGGAAAGGCAGATCCATCCCACCAGGGGCCCGCTGTTGACTCC
Organism: Myocastor coypus; assembly: GCA_004027025.1. Classification (NCBI taxonomy): domain Eukaryota; kingdom Metazoa; phylum Chordata; class Mammalia; order Rodentia; family Myocastoridae; genus Myocastor; species Myocastor coypus. Next base: position 108,348 of record PVJA010000768.1, read on the forward strand.
CAAGCTGTGCTGCCCTACTGGCTGCGTCTTCCAACTTTGTGGTCTTCACCCTGCCCAACCACTTGAATCAAGGACACACTGGCGGCCACCCTCTCCTGTGCCACAGAGCCCCACGACAGGGCCTCTGAGACCCGGCATTAGACAGGCGGCCAGCCACACATGCAGGTTAGTGTTTATTGTTCACAAAGATCAAAATACCCAGAGGTGTAAGCTAAAAGAGAATTTAAAAAACAAACAAACAAACAAAACTTTTAAATGTCTGGGTATTTTCAAGTGCTCTAAAATGAGAAAGCACAAGCCAGCCCTGCTACTCCACCTGCCTCATTCTGGCTCTGAATGTTGGACTCTCTGGTCCCCTAGGTGACTGTGCCCCGCCTGTCAGGTATGCTGGCAACCCAGGTCACCTGCACTCAGAGGTGGGAAGGCTAGGACACCCTCCTGTGCCCTCAGCAGGCCACCCCACCAGTCTTCATGTCCCAGTCTACAGGTCCTCTGTTACTAAGGGACTCAGGCCACAAGATTCCCTCCAGGCCTCTGTACTGCTCCCCAGGGAGCTAAATAGCACAGCCGAGCTCTGTGAAAATGCATGTTAGTGTCTTCTGGTTCTTGCCTGGTGCCTGGCCCCTGTTCTTGCTGGTGTCTATATTGCTGGAAAACTCCAAGTGACCTCCTGGGATGCAAGGATGGTACTAATGAACTCCAAAGTTAGTGTCATCCCAAACTGTCCCTCCAGCCTAGCTGGTGGGGGTGACAGATGGTCCCTGTGCAGGTGTGACAGGGTCTGAGACTCAGGCACACCAGCCTCAGGTCAGGAGACACTGGGCCGGGCTGGACACAGGTGAATTAGTAAGGAGGTGGAGGGGTGGGATACAAGTATCCCCCAGCTCAGGTGGAGTTGGCCTCTTATGAGCAGGCGAGATATGGAGGGAGGGGCTGTTGCAGCTGTCCTTATCACCAAGTGGTTGCAAAGGCTGAAAGTGAGCCCCACTCCAGAGGACAGTGAACTGTCACAGTGGCTTTGCAAAGCTTTCCTGGATGTGTGGACATTCTAGGACATTGCTGGGCCAGGGAAAGGTGGCCCTTCGCAGGGACTGGCATCAGCTCCTAGGAAGAATGGGCAGGACCTGGGTGTGGACTGCAGGTGTAGAGGACTGCGGCAGCCTGGGTGGAGGGTGCCCCAGCGGCACCTTGCTCTCACTGGTGGCAAACTGCGCCAGGTAAGGGGGAGAGGGCATCTCGGAAGGAAAGGCCCGGACTCAGCAGTGCCCACAGGTGCACTGCAGGGCGCACAGGCAAGGCCAGGCTGAGGTCCGCCGTCCACCTGGACTCCTCCTCTTCTCACAGCATGAGAGCCTCCCTCAGCCCAGGAGCCCCTCATGCAGCGAGGCCACCAGGAGTGTGAGCTCCGCCCAATGAAGCAGAGAACCCTCACCATTTGCCTATTTCAAAATTAAACTGTTAAGAAACAAGGCCCCTCACAAACTGGGCTGCCCCCAGGAGAGGAAGAGGATGTGTTAGAAAGCAGGGGCTGCAGGACAGAGTCTGAGGCTGCCTGTGCTGCCGGCCTGGCACACACCACACGCAGCTCTTTCCCATCCTGCAGTCACTGGGCCATCTGCACTACTACGGCTCTCCAGGCTTTTTCTTTGTCAAACTCCTTCAGGGGGCTTCTGGTCACCTGTAAGGGAGACAGGGACATGTCACCAGGGCTGCCCCTGAGGAGGGTGCACCTTGCCAGGGCCACGCAGGGGTGGCATCCTGCATCAGAGGTTTGCCTGTGAGTGAAGAAAGGCCGGAAGCCCTAGAGCCACCAGGAAAGAGAAAAGCCTCTACTCACTCTCCTAGAAATGTGTCAGCCCTCTCTCTCTGTGGCGGGAGCAGGCCTGCACCTGGCAGGCAAAAGAACCGCTGACCCTGAGGCGACAAGGTACGCCCCTGTACGCCTTCTCCAGATTCTGCACCTTGCTGGCTATGACATGAACCCAGGGGTGTCTCACTTAGGTATGGCAACAGAGCTGGGAGCCCAGAGCCAGGGCTAGCCTGGGTCCCTCCCTGGGGCACAGAACACATAAGGGCACTGGGCATGTTTGCCGGCGGATGACACCACCGGAACAGGTGGTCCGCAGGGAGGAGCTGGGCCCCCAACTTTCACTTATGGGGAACATCAGGATGCCGGACTGAGGTGAGGGCGAGAGGCTGACTCTGGAGGAAAGGGTTTTGTCCAGGTGGTGTGTCCTGGCTGAAGGGCTACAACGTATGGTGCCAAGTTCAGGAAGCCTCGTGTGCCAGGATGGGTGGGTACAGACTCTCCTGGAGTGCCAGCGAGGAAGCCCTGGGCCTTGGGGGACCTCACAAGGCCTATGGGTGCCTACGAGCTGAGACTGAGCATCCCAAGGCCCGAATGCTTCTCAGGAATGGGCTTGTGTGTGCCTTGTTGTTTTAGAAATAACATGTTTCATTTTTTACTTTTTCAAGATTTTCCTGGGGTGTTTCATAAACACAGATGGCATGGAGGCCATCTCACGCCCTTGGAGGCCGGGGATAACCACTCACCTCCCCCGTAGGGCGCTCCTGGGGGCTGGCCGGGGCCTCCCAGGGCAGACCCTGCGGCCTGGTGCTGGCCTTGAAGCTCACACACAACACAGCGGTGCCCACGTTGAGACCGCCCTGCAGGAGCAGCACCAGCAGCAGCAGCAGCAGCAGCACATCATAGGCCTGCGGGCAGAGCAAGGCATGAGGCCCCAGGTGGCTACCACACCCAGTGGGCCCTCCTGCTGCCCTGGCCCTGGTGGCCCAGACGCATTCTGCCCTGGTCAGCAGCCTGCAGAGGACCCCACAGCTCCCTCAGTCACTCCCGCCAGGCTGGTCCAGCCACAGGCAGAAAGGTGCTGAGACCTGTGGGTGCGCCACCGCCTCCCAGCCTCACCACCCCAGGGCAGCTGAGGACAGACCACCATGGCTCACACTGGGGCGCACACACGCAGAAGAGACTGCACCCTCCCTCATGGGTCGCAGGAAGCCCTGCGACTTACAGCCCAGTGCCGGCAGAGGAGGCGGGATGGAATCAGCTAGAAACACAAAGAACCGTCACTCCTGAGGACCCAAGCAGAACGAGGAGCAGCAGCCAGGGGACATCAGCACGGTCCCTAGCTTCCTGGTCAGGAAGTGGGCTCCCCTCTGGCAGCCAAGGTGCTTCCCACCCCCGCCCCAGGGAACTGGCTGAGATGTAGCATGTCAGAGGCGGATCTCCTCAGATCCTGCGGATCCTCTCCCAGCTAATTGTCCTGGAAATAGACGGTTTGGATTCAAACTCCTACAAGATTGGTCACCGGGACTCATTCCCAATAGGAGACTCTAAATATAACCGAGCTTTCGTCCTAGGGCCAGCTCGGGCCCGCTGAGTTTCCTGTGCACAGGAATGATGAAGTGTGGAAGGCTCTGGTTCTCTTGGCCCCCAGCAAACAGCAGGATAAATTGTGCAGAAGAGTGATTGCCGCATGCGACCTGCTTTGAAAGGGAGGAAACTGGTTTAATACTTCTGTCTACGAGAGGGGCAGGTGGACAGGGCTGACGCCTCGGCTTCTGAGTGGACTTGTCTCAGTTTTGGCTTTGGAACCAGGAAAATTATATGTGACATTTTAAGATACCGTTTAAAAAGAGAAAAAGGGACTGCAGAGATAGTTCAGTGGCCTAAGCACCTGCCCAGGCAAGCGCAAGCTGGCCACCAAGACAGGGCCTGGTGGCAGCAGCCTGTAATACCAACGCTGGGAAGGTTAAACACAGGAGGATCACTACAAGTTTGAGCTGTGTAGTGAAACCCTGTACCAAATGGATAAAAAACAATTTTGAAAAAGGAGGAAGAACCAAACCTTAAAACTGAATCCAAGTAGATGCCACTGAATAACCATTCCAGATCAACAACACAAACGCGCACTGATGTGCCTGCTTCAGAGCACCTGGCTGCTCTGAGGAATCTAGGTGGATATGGCAGCAAACACAGGCCCCACCTCACTTAGTCGGTGGCTGCGGCAGTGACCTTGGTCTCTGGTACCTGAGAACAATTTTGTGTGCCTTGCAAGATGAAGAAAGAATGTGGCGGGGCGTGGGTCAGTGACAGCACATGCCTAGCGCACACACAGCCGTGGGTTTGAACCCCAGCCTCACAAAATTAGCAGTGCAGTAGGGCCCTGAGTGTTAGGGGCAATAGTTCTACTCTGGAGCAAGAGCAAAGAGATGCAACCTTAAATGAGGTTCTTTGGGGAAATAGCTCAGTAGAATCAGTGCTTGCCTGACAAACACAAGGACCAGGACCTGAGTTCAATCCCCAGTCCTGCAAAAAATAAAAAAGAAAGAAAGGGAAAGAAAGAAAGAAAGAAAGAAAGAAAGAAAGAAAGAAAGAAAGAAAGAAAGAAAGAAAGAAAGAAAGAAGAAAGAAAGAGCATGGTCTTTAGCATGGTCTTTAAAACGTGTGCTTTCCTGTAGCTTCTCTGTCCACAGAAAGGCTCAGCTGCAGTGCTCCTGGGGAGGCCTACAAGCCTGGTCTCTAGATGTGTGTTCTGTCTCTCACCCAAGGGACAGGCACCTGGGACAGAGCATGTGCACTGGGCTAGGGTCCCCAGGAGCAGAGTCCCATTGGCCTCATATGGGTCACACTGAGGGTGGTCACACTACTAAAAATGTTGAAAACTGGTATGTCCTCAGCACTACCCCACAGGGAAAGAAAACATCCGCCACACGCTCGACTCTTAGGACTGCGCAGGAAGGAGAGAATCAGCCCTGCCTTCCCTCCGCTCCCAGGTGAGAACGCATTGGGAGGACCAGCGCCAACAGCAACCTCGGGGAAGGGACACCGTGTAAAGCAGAGCTCGATACCACAACAGGCACGTGCTCTGGAGAGGGACATGGGTCCAGAGCTGGAGGAAAGAGGGCCCTGCACAGAGCAGCCCAGAGTGACCTGACACCCAGGGCAAGGGCCCCACTCCTGGGCTGAACATTGAGCAATGTCACGTAACGGTGCTGACCATGCTGGGTGTGGCGATGGCAGGGTCACTCACAGACGACTGTTCTTACTTTTAGAAATGCCAAAGTGTAAAAAGGTGTGAGACAGGTAGTGACCACCATAGTCAGAGAGAAGGCTAAAATGACAAAATGAGGCCCTGGGCACAGTAAATGATTACCACAGATGCCACAGACGCACTTCCACAGACCCATCCTGAGTCCCCTATAAGATCAGAAAAGTAACCAATGTGTATGAGGACTGGCCTGATAGCTCAGCGGACCAAAGCACCTGCTTAGGCAGAGTGCAGTGGTCAGGGTTCGATCCCCAGCATGCCATGCCAGCCCCGTCCACAGGGAATGCTGGGACAGTGATTGAGACTGGGCGTGGTGGCATGTGCCTGTAATCCCAGCACTTGGGAGGCTGAAAACAGGGGGATCACTAGGAGTCCAACTACATTGTGAGACCCTGTAGACCCTGTGCTAAATATAGGGGAAAAAATGTGCATAGAGCATGAAGTTGTTACCAAGAAAAAAACAAGCCCTGGGCGTCACTCGCTCCTGGTCAGCTTGCAAACCCCTCCCTGTGGAGCCGCAAGCTGGGCAGCTCAGTGCCGGTCCCCTGGCTTCGCTACAGCGACACCTCCGACGGCGGGGAGTCTTGGCAGCAGCCGGGCTACTTCCGGGGACTCTTTCCCACCTGCAGATGTCTGGCGGGCAGCTGGAAAGGGGCGCAGGCATGCCTTCTCAGTTGTCCAGGCTGCCACAGCCCATGGGCCAGTCTCCTAGGCTCTGCGTGTGGACGCTGACACACTGACCACACTGCATGTGGAGATGTCCTGTCCAAGGCTGCGGGACGAGGTTAACTGTCTGGTGCCCACTGGACCCAGGATGCGTTTTCACTTCTGTCTCTCTCCCCTCTTTTCTGCTCCTAGCCATGAGCTGCTTCAGAAGCCACCAACACCCAGGCCCCTGATGTCCTTCTGCCCAGCACAGGTTTGAGCCCACAAGGTTGGATGTTTACGCAGGACGATGGCTCCAGAGAAGGAAGATCCAGTAGCTTCTGGGCTGAGGTGACTGAGTCCAGCCACAAGAAGGATCTCTTGGAGCCATGGCCCTGGCCCCTGAGAAGTGCCAGGCTTCACAGATCCCCAGCCCCCCACAGACTCATACACCCCACTGCCCACTTCGCTCCCTTAGAAACAGCTCAGGCACTCTGCGGACCAGTTGCTGGCTCCCTGCGGCCTATGCCCCCACCGGCTGAAGGCCCAGCCCAGCTGCTTTGCCTGGTTTAGCAACAAGCTTGAGACATTTGGCCCAGTCTTGTTTCTGCCATCGCTGCATCCAAAGGTCCCTTCACCTAGATTCAGGGGAAGGGTCCAGGTATCAAAATGTGGCACTTTCGGGTGGTTCTGTCCACATCAGTATGGGCTGTGTGAACACTGGGTGAGCCACTGCGGCCAGGCATGGTGCGCATCTGAAGTCCCAGCATCCAGGGAGGCTGAGACAGGATGATCTCAAGAAGCCCCCTTTGGAGATACTGCACACAGGGAAGGTACAAAACCACAACACTTTTGAGTCTCCACAGACAGGTGTAAACTCCAAGCAATACAGACTGAAATCTCAAGTAGCTCCGCTGAAGCATGTGGATGCTCAGAGCACAGAGAAAACCCAGCTGGAGCCACTTAGCAACTTAGCACGCCCTTATCTTGAAATAAAAATTAAAAATAGAAAGCCAAAATGGCTGGTAGCTCAGCAGAAAGACCTTGGGTTCAATCTTCATGCTACCATTTAGATCAATTGTTCCCGGAAGCCTCACATGTCCGGACAGTGATCGACTGGGTCATGGGAATGCTGCAGTGAATGTGCTCCAGAATGTGGGGCTTGGTTGGAGGGAGGTCGCTGAGCTGGGAGAGGGTATGTCTTTCCCTAGCTCCGCCCCTCACTCACCCCGCCCCCTTCCTGGGCACCATGATGTGAGCAGCTTTTTGCCCTATGCTCTCTGCCCTGCCATTTGTGTCAACTGTGGACCAACTGTGAGCCAAAGTAAGCCTCCTTTGAGTTATCTCAGCTATTATGCCCCCGAGACAAGAAAGTGACTATGACATTTCAATACTAAAAAATCACTGCACCACGTTGCCCTTTTAAACCTGTGGAGGGAACGTTTACACTGGACAGATGTCTAAGTGCGTGTGCCTGAGCCTTACAGATGATGTCTGCAGAGGTGGCGGAAAGGCCCAAGAGTCTCCTGCGGAGAAAAGCCACATGGGAAAGTGCAAGCTCGCCACACTCCCAGGTCTTCTGAGAGGGCTCTAACTCCATGTGATTCTGATGAAAATCCCAGTGCAATGTCTCATAAAACCGTAAGTGCTCCCAGGCGTGCATGGATGCCCAGGGAGTGCAGAAGGAGGCGGAGGCGGTGGCCTCTTAACAGTGGTGCACAGAGCCTGCGCGGACCCAGAGCTGGAAACGCACCAACAGCCTAGTCAGAAAGCAAGTGGGGTGCTGCTGCTGGCAGCAGGGACAGAATAGAGAGCCAAGGGCTACAGGAGCCATGCTGCCATCCTCAGGAAGAGTGAATCACATCCTGCCTCACACCACAGGTAAACTGATGCTCCCCACCCGACTCTGTGACTGGCCACTGTCCAGAGACCCTCCTTAGCTTCATGCCAGAAAAAGCACCATTTCTACTTTCGGAGCCATGGGAGTGAGTACGTACTTTGATGGCTGGCGGGTAGTCTTTGAAAATCTCCACCACTCTCATTATGCTGAAGGACAGGTACCCAGAGGCAGTGAACAGCAGCGGGGATGTGAGGCTGCTGATAGCAATCAGCACCTCCACCTGGTTAGAAAGCCGGTCCAGGAAGAGAGAGTGAGTTATGGTCATCAGGGTGCGTTCAGCACCAAACTTCTGCCCACGAGCTGCAGCCACGCCTGGGGCGAGGCCTTTATCACCTCAGATGCAGAGGCCACGCAGCCCTCGCACCAGGTGTTAACGCTCATCTGGCAGAGCCCTCAGCCCACCTAGCTGGCTGGCCTCTCCACCTGGCCCTGCCTGCAGCCCCGGCAGCTGCTCATGCAGCTGCAGCCTTGTCCTTGGCACCATGGCAGGACAGGCCCTCACCTACCAGACACTTGCTGGGACACTCTGCTGCCACATGACTGGTGATGGCACTTGGGAAGCACTAGAAGAGAATGAAAAGGAAGGACCAACGAGCACGTCAGAGTCCAGGTTTGTGACTTCCACTCTAACATGGCACCCTCTGTACAGGGCAGGACAGGTAGCCTGGCTGGTCCCCAAGAGTGGTAGGAATCAGGGTTTGCTTATGCTGGCTCTGTGGGCTCATCTGTGGGCTCAGCCTGCCAAAAAGCTTCATGAGTGGGCCAGTGTCTCTCGGAGCCCCAGAGCTACTAAGGGACATCAGCACATTTGTGTTCTCTGTGCTTCGCCTTATGCCAGTTACCCACGTGGTCATACACGGGGACATCCTCTCATGCTTCACGCTGCCACATCTGGTGAACATGGGCTTAGCAGCCTGACCCAGCATGTCCATGTTTAAACCCCCAGTGGCCCCAAGGTGTGCTTTCTAGAACAAGCCCCAGAGAGACTGCTCTATGCCCTATGGTCTGCCTCTAGCCCCGGGAATGTGGCCTCTACCCCCATCACATTGTTTGGTCATTTCTGAAGGGTATGGTCCCTGGGCATAGACTCCTTACCAATGAGGCAGCACATCTTGGTGATGGGTCTGGGGTACCCTCTCCCCAGGGTGCTGATGAGACCACGGGCTGGGGTAGCACCTCTCAACTTTGCAAACTAGAAACTTGGCACTTTGAGTAGCTCGGCTGTACACAGACGGGCACAGTGAGAATACCAGGAGATGGCTGGGACAACTGGGGGCAGGGCCCATGGCTCTGAGCCCTGCTTACTTGGGGGACACTGGGGTGCACAGAAGACGCCACCATGTCCTCCTCATTTCTGTACAATGCTGGGCACCAAGCACCAAACTAAAAATTAATGCAGCAGACAGCAGTGTGGGACAAACCAATGCAACAGCAGGTGCAAAGCCTGCAGGCACAAGGCACAGAAAGACAGCCTGGAAGTGACATGTGACAAGTGGAGGAGTGTCAGGAGCCTGGACCTGGCTGCAGCCATGGCTGGGTGGAGCTCACTGTAGGAGCTTCGCGTGCACTGAGCAACACCAGGCTGCAGGTGAGCTCCAAGGGCCGTGACTGACAGGACAGGGAGCCATGTGACAGGACAGCAGGACGGAGCGAGCGAGGCGCACTCCAGTGTTGGCCCTATGCTAAATGTTTGCCATAGGTAAATTTAATAATTATATGTTCTTGCCGGGCGTGGTGGCTCACGCCTGTAATCCCAGCACTTGGGAGGCTGAGGCAGGAGGATCGTTGTGAGTTCGAGACCAGCCTGGGCTACAAAAGTGAGCTCAAAGCCAGCCTGAACTGCACAGTGAAACCCTGTCTCAAAAGTAAAAAAAAAAAAAAAAAAAAAAAAAAAATTGTATGTTCTGTTTTATAAAACTTTGTGATAAAATTGTTTAGAATAAAGAGATCTTTGGTTTTCAGAAAAGCAACAAAAGTGATGTGAGATAGTAACAGAAGTTAGTCCAAGAGCGTCTACTGACTCACGCTGCCGGACAGGATGGGGCCAGCGGATCCCTCTCAGGATGCTTTCCGGACTCGGTGCCCACCCCACCCCCAGCTCACTAAGCAGCCACGCCTGCCAGATCTGAGGAGGACGCCCAGAACTGCAGCCACCAGCAAGGAAGTACGCACAGCCACCAAGATCCAAAAGAAGGTCACTGAGAGGTGCGGGCCTGAGACAGCGTCATCCACGTTCAGGGCGATGACCCCGCCAAGGACAGCTGAGATGCCAGCAATCACCTCGACCACCTGCAGGAACAACAGGACAGTGTCACCTTGCCGGGCCACCACACCAAGGGTCTGTGCCTAAGGAGCAGGCCTGGGTCCCCAGAACACTGCAGATGTGGATCTCCCAGGGCCAGAGTGGCTGGCAGGCACCACACTTTCAGGCTGATGCGAAAGCCTGTGGCAGCCTGGGGCAGTGGCTGGAGCCACCCTGGCCTGCAGCTGGGCTCCCTGCAGAGCCAGTCCCAACCTGACCATGAGGCCACAGGAAGTCCAGCTGGGGGCTGACCAGCCACCAGGCCTCCCTGTATTCAGAGCCACAAAACCCACAAAGGAGAAGAAAAACAGAACCCCTTCCTGACAGAAACCTCCAGACACAGGGAGCTCACAGCCAAGGCCAGCGACAGGGCCACTGCCGACAATGGAGCTGACAGGTGCTCAGGGGAAACCCCTGGCCTGGAATGCTGGGCAAAACTTCCTCTCAAGAATGCGGGAAGACAGCTGAGTGTGACGGGGCACACTTGCAATCCAGCCCTCAGGAGGCTGAGGCAGGAGGACTGTTACGAGTTTGAGACTAGCCTAAGCTACAAAGTGAGCTCAAGGCCAGCCTGAAGTACATAACCAGACCCTGTCTCCAAAGGACAAAAAAAAAAAAAAAAAAAAAAAAAAAAAAAAAAAAAAAAAAAAAAAAAAAAAAAAAAAAAAAAAAAAAAAAAAAAAAAAAAAAAAAAAAAAAAAAAGCCTATTGAACCACAAAACGTCTACAGGGACTGATAGAGTAGAAGAAAGCAAGACAGTGGAGCAGGTGACAGGACAAAGCCATGGCAAGGGCCCAGGTGGCGGCATGATGGGAAACACAGAGCAGGTGGCCGCAGGGGTGAAAGGGAGGCCAGGCAAACAAAAGACAGAGAGTGAATACTGAACTACATCCATCGCCACTCTCCAATGGCTAAATTCGAAAGGCCAAGGAGAGACTGGCAAATTTGACAAAAAATGAAAGCTCCACACAACTTGTAAGAAGCACACAAAACTTGAGTAAGGCTCAGAAAAGGAAGTTGGAAGCGGAAGGTGCAGCAAGCCAGTGGTAACGAAGACGCAGCCAGTGGACTTCAGTCGAGACGGATTTCAGACTAAAAGCACTGTTGTTAAAGATAGAGACACCCTACACAATGAGGACAGGAGCTAAAAAGGAAATAAGCCTGTTTGTTTGAAACTCCAAAATGGACTCCAAAATCTATGTCAGGAAGTGGCAGAATTACAAAGAAATCAGTAACACCATGCTTGTATTGGGGGGCTTATAACCACTAGTTATAACTAAGGGCACAAATGAACCAAAACCAAAAAGTAAACAACAACCAAAAAAAAAGGGCTTCCAAGACAGAGACAATGACAAGAGGAAGCAGGTAGAACCCTCCCACATGTCCTCGGAGGGGGCCAGCAGGCCACCTGTGTCAGCACATCGAGTCTCGCCAAACTCTGGAAACCCCTGCAAACTCAAGTGCGCCAGTACCTTCTAAGGCAAAGTATCTTGTCAACGGCGCTGGGAATGGGCTGAAATCTCTTTCACAGGTGGGGCTGGGGCCTCACGCCTGTGGTCTATGCTAAGCCCACCATCCTAGTACCGACGAGGGCTTCATCTGGTTGCCCACACACCGTCCCGGTAAAATAAAATGAGGCAAATAAGAAAAGGGAACTTTAGCTCACAGAGTAGGACTTCAGAAGCCGAGCAGGAAAGGTCACTTCATCCAAAGTATGAGTGCTGTCAGAGACAGAGCCCTGGAGAGATACAGGCACATTGAGCCACCACGCATAGGAACCTCACGCTTCTGCTGCGGGGCAGCGCCTGGCTGCCATGTGAGGGTCAGGCCGGCCGGCAGCGACACAGATTAAATCGTGGAGACCACACTAGGGGCGCAGGTGGTATGAGCAGATTCGGTCCCTCCCTGTGAAGCCACTGCAGCCTGTGAGGTTGGGCCACACAGGGACAGGCAGTGCACTCCTACTGTGGCCACCAGCTGCACCCATGCCAGCCCCTACCGTGGCCTGCAAGGCACGTGGTGACCCCGGAGCACCCACCTTCTTCTTGCCACAGGGCTCCTCGCTTGAGCGTGCTGAGATGATGACAGTGGCCGCCATGAGAAGTTCCAGCAGGAGGAGCAGGACGAGGTTGAAGTTTATCTGCGAGGGCGGGGGTGGGGTGGGGAGCTCAGCCTCCCAGGAAGCCCAGCCCGGCCGGAGTCTGGGCTTCATACCTTCTCTCTCTGGTGTGAGAAAAAGCTGGTGTGTGCGCCCTTTGTCCCAGGCCACATCTGCCACCACCACCACCACCCCATCTTCCTTGTTGAAGAAACAGCCTCAGCGCAGGCTTATGGCAGCTGTGCACCACAGGGCTTTGGAGGGTCGCACAGCGACCCGGCTCCCAGCATGTGCACAGGTACACGAGTGTGCGCTCCTGCTCACTCTCCAACAGCCACAGGGAGCTGCAGTTTGGCCGGAAACACTTGTCTGCACACACAAGGCTGGAGGCCTGGTCCACAGCAGCACGAGTAAACCATACAAAGTCACTCTGATCATTTTCAAAATCAAATGTAAAAGAATGTAGGAATGTTCAACTAACGATAGCGTCTTACCATACACCTAGTAGCTGGGTGCCATGGCCCATGCCATGTAACCCTGGGGACTCAGGAGGCTAAGACAGGAGGATTTCAGGTCCAAGGCCAGCCTCGGTAACTCAGCAAGACCTTGTCTCAAAATTAAGTGAAAAAGCCCCGGGATGCAGCTCAGCAGTGAGCTACAGCCTGCCTGGTATGTCCAAAATGTGGAGGACGCCCGGGCGGCTCCCTGAAGGTGGCGTGATCTTCGCGGCTGATCTTGGCCCTTTTTCCACGTGCTGACGGTACAGGGCTGGCTAGGTTTTCCCTGTCCCTTCAGTTGGGCTTAAGCAATGTAATCGGTCCAGCTGAGGTGCTGACATGTAGTCTTCAAAGCAAAGACAACAGGGCAGTGCTTTCCTGACCTCCTCGCCTCCAAATAAACATGTGTGAGCCCAGGTGGGATGGAGAGCTGTGCTCCTCACTGTCGGCTGGGATTGGCCTCAAATTAAAGGCTACGGCTTCCCAGGGCGTGGAGAATCACACATCAGAGCTGAGGTCCCAACCCCAGAACATTAGATGCCACCTCAGTCGTGTCATGCAGACCACTCTCTCTGCATATTACAGAGGTGACTTCAGGCCTCCTAGCTAGCCTAACACTCACGTACTTCCTGCCACTCTCACAGTTGCTCAGCCATACCCCCCTTCATGAATTTATAAAACCCAGAGTCAAGGCCTCTGTTCCACTTAGCCACATCCTAGCTGGGCTTAGGACCCCTGGGCTCCCCGCAAGTACAAATACACCTCAGTATCTCTTCCCAGTTGCACTGTAAGTGATAGATTAGAATGAACTTAGTAGAATTCCAATAACTTTGCCACGGAATTATCAATACAAACTTCCTGGGTCTTGACAAGGACCAGAAGGGCTTTCTATAAACCATCATTTTGAGAAGGCAGGGAGAAAATGACAGGTCTTCAGCTCTGCCATCCTCTCATGGGGAACAGTGGGGGCTGATGACACCAAGGTGGGAGGAGCTGGGGACAAAGACTGCAGGCTGGGGTGCAGGTATATAGCAAAGCTATGCTCTGGGTAAATGGACAACACAGGTCCAAGCATGAGTAGAGGCCAGAACTTCCTCTCCCTACAGGGACCACAGGCTACACCAAGTGTCTTGGGCTACTTGTCCCTCTGTCACTCTCCCTCACGGCCTGCTCCTGCATTGGTGGGGACAAAGATCTCTCTAGTTGTGCCTTTACCACTCAGGGATCTCCATGGCAGATGGAAAGCGGAGGTGCACTGCTGGGGACTTGTGGCATTAGCTTATATCCTGGGCACCAACTGTGGTCCACACATGTGGGACACCCCTGCGGAGACCCACCAGATAGCTCCCCGCCCTTCACCAAACCCATCCTACTTTGCAGATGGCTTTCTAGTCATCTTAGTTGTTGGGGTACATGTCCCCAACTTAGTCTCCAAGGGGCCTCGACTGTAGGAGTGTCCACTTAGGCCCCTCCCTGTGACACAGACCTCTGCCTATCTTGCCCTCTTATGTCCAGGATATCTGTAAAATAGCAGTGTTGCACCTACCAGTCTGGGGACTTTCTAGTAATTTTGCCACACTCTCTTAATAATCCCAGCATCAGGTAAGCAGGCACCGTCTCCCTCTCTCTCTCTCCCTCTCCCTCTTTCTGTCTCTGTCTCTGTCTCTGTCTCTCTCTGTCTCTCTCTCTCTGCGTGGTCTCAAACTTTCTTTTTCTTAGCTTCTGAGACTGCTGAGAATGTCCTTGTTTTCAGTGAGATTTCTCTTTGGGCATTATACTTTGAGCACGTTTTCCCACTTTTTGTAGCACCGCATGGGATGCCTGCGTCTTATAATTAATAAGACTGCAGATTTGATGAAACATGGGGTTATTATTATTTTTTTTTTTGCAGTGTGCTGGAATGTGTGTGTGTGTGTGTGTGTGTGTATGTTGGGAGCCACAGGAAGCCAGGAATTTGATCAAGTGTGTGTAGGTGGGACTGGGCCTCCCTGCCTAGAGCAGAAAGCTACCCCAGGGCTGAGAAAAACATCCTGTTGAGAAAAACATCCTGTGTCATGGGATGCAAACTTTGTGGAAGTATAAATAAAGGATAGTTTCTGTGCGCTGTTGAGTTAGTCTTGCCCATCAGACAGACTGGCAACCACCTAGCCCAACTTTTCATCCTATCTATCTTTTCATTCCTACTGCTGTCTCCCCAGGCTTGAACCGTTTGCAGTAAGATCAGCGCATCCCTACGTGTGTGTGTGTGTGTGTGTGTGTGTGTGTGTGTGTGTGTGGTACTGGGGATCACTTATGCTGCTGAGCTATCTCCCCAATTCTAACGCTGAAGTTTTTCCTCCAGGGCCAAGCAAGTACTATACCACTGAGCCACACCCTCAGCTGTTATTAATATTTAAGAACTGTTGTGGAAGATCTATTAAAATATTGTTTATCAATTAATCTGCCTACTAGAATTTTAAAAAGCTCATTCAATAGAAACAATTCTTTCCTTTAGAAACATAAGCAAAATCTTCAGTCCTGGGGCCAGGGAGATAGCTCCGCGGCACAAGTGCCTCCCGGGCAAGTGCAAAGTCGTAAGTTTGAACCCTGGTCCCTCAAAAAAAAAATAAAAAATCTTCAGTCCTGCTCAAGCTCGATAACTAAAGATTTGCCACCCGTTTCCACCTAGGCCAGCAGCAGCCTCTCCCCCCGGCCCCCGGCACAGTGACTCACGTTTATTGCCGACGGGTTCAGAATGAGTTTGCATCCAAACCAAATCAAGCAGGTAGTGGTGACGGCAAATGTGGAAACAAACAATATCTGAAAGTTGGGAATCTGAAAGGCAAGGCGGCAGCGGGTTCCTTCTTTGCACAGCTGAAGGAGGCAAGGTGACATCTGCTGAATTCCAGGTCACCGGAAACCCTGATTGACCCCAGGACCTGAGGGTGCGGGTGCTGTGCTTGGAAGAGGAAGTGGCCCTGGGAACCCTGGCACCCACCTCCCCACCGAACCCGCCAGGTGCGGAGCTCCCTCCAGGTCTGCAGAGAGCGCAGGAGGGCCCCACTCACCACGTTCATGTTGCTCCTGGAAACAGCAAAGCTTACAATTGCAGAAGGGAGACACTAAGGAGAAAACAGAGCCCCATGGGCCGCCACTCCCAGCACGGTGCTGGTCCCAGGGACAACCTGAAAACACTGCACTGCAGGGCCAGGCATGGCTCGGTGACAGAACACTGGCGGGGCAAAGGCTGGTACCATCCCCAGCAAACATTTTTCTAGTAATAATGCACTGTAACATTCAAGTTTCTGGAGTCTTGCGAGTCATACTAGCAAACAAGTGTTGGGGATGCTTGATTCAGGGGTTCTGCTTGACATCAACAGTCCCCAGGTACCTCAAGGTAATTTATTCTTTAAAAAAATTCTAGCTGGGGAGCCCGGCAGGATGGCTCAGTGGTCTAAAGTGCCTGCTTAGGAAAGCTTAGGCGGCTGCAAGGACCACGGTTCAATCCCCGGCACCATGTGCTGCCCTAGCCCTGCCCTCAGGGCAGGCTGAGCCAGCCATAAAGATAAACAAATAAACAAAAGTTCTGAAACAAGAAAAAAAATTCTAGCTGGATACACTCCGAAGTCAGGATTAGGTTGACTGATTGACTGATTGATTGACTGATTGATTTTATGGTGGGGAAGGTGTTGGGGACTGAACTCAGGGCCTTACAATAACCCACATCCCCAGCCCCTTTCATTTTTAATTTTGAGACAGGGTCTCTCTAAATCATAAGTGCCGCCACACCCAGCTCAGAATATGTGGTGCCTGCACAGAACCAGAGATGTCTCAGCTGAAGAATGCCCGGAAGGAGAGAATAGCCACACGGAGAAAGGAGGAGGAGGTGTCCCTGCCAGCCCGGGGCCCCACAGTCTAGCGCTCCTGCCCAGGCTGTGCACTGACTCCTCTGTGACTCCTGAGCAGGACCAACGGCCAGCAGAGGCTGTGATTGGAAGTGGGAGGGGAGGGACACAGGCCATGGGTCACACCAACACTCTTGTGGGCAAAGAGACCCCAGTCCCTGAGGAGGACAGAGGTCAGAGGCCCCTGCAGGGTGGCAGAAGGCAGGCTGCGGCTGACCTGGAGCAGGAAGGGTAGGGCCGATGGCCAGGATAACGGACGGCTGCCTGGACAGAGCAAGGCCATTTGAGGGTGAGGGACCACATAGGCCTGCATTCAGAGGTCTCTGTAACCACCAGGGGCTGTGCTGTGGCAAGGACACAGGTTCTAGAGGACGGTGGGGAGGGTCCAGCCCTCCGGGAGCTCTGTTCTGAGGGCTGACGGATGGTGCTGATGGCAGAGTCCTGCTAGTTTGCTCAACCGCAGCAGGAAGTAGCTGCAGATTGAAACCAAACTGCTGCTGCTGCAGGGTCTTGGCAGAGCATGGTGCAGACCTGCCTCAGGGTGACAGTGCAGATAAACATTCTGTGAATCTAAAGATCTAAAGTCACATGAGACAGTTCTTTTTTTTTTTTTTTGCGGGACCGGGGTTTGAACTCATGAACTTGCACTTGCCATGCAGGCACTTGTGCCACGGAGCTATCTCCCCAGCCCCGAGACAGTTCTAAGTGGGGAACAAATGACAGAAACCCACAAGTGCCAGCACACAGGCGTCAAGCACAGGCCAGGAACCAGGGTCCCGGCTGTGCGGCTGAGGGGCAGGGCTTACTGAGCCAGCTGCGCAGCGCAGGTAGTCCATCTCGGAGGGAAACACGTTTCCGAGATACAGCGAGAAGCCTGAGGTCACCAGGAGGCAGCTCTGCAGACGGCAACAGAAAGGGAGGGAGCACCGCCGCCAACGCAGCGCAACCGCTACGTCTACCCCAGAGCACCTGCCTACCCTGGACTCTTCTCTAAGGACAGACGCACCCAGCCATAACCCAGAAATGGGCCTCCCTCCCCCTCGTGTGCCAGCCCTGGGACTGCCACTGTCACCTGGGAGAGAAGGGGAAGGGCTGCTGTCAAAACTGCAAGCAAGAAATGGCTTCTCTCCCCCAAAAGGACCCTCACCCAAACCTGCGTGATTTCCAGGGCTTCGGGACCCAGCACAGCCCACCGTGCTCCCTTTGCAGAAGTGTCCACACTGACCTTAAGAAGCTGTCTACCCGGGCCAGGATACATCCCACCCAGGAGGGGCCGTGCCCAGGCCAAGGGGCCACGCACTCACCCCCATCAGCACGGAGAACACCCAGGTCTTGTAGCTGAGGCACGTGGGCAGCCTCTTTGACAGCTGGAGGTCCTTGGGCTTTGTGTCAGTGCTGAAGCCACCTGGGTCCTGTCGCCCGACGTCTGGCCGCCCCCGCTCCAGTGTGGGCACCCGGTCATAGCCCAGCTCCTCCCGGAACTGTCCGTCTCGAGTCATGGTACTCGGGACAGGTGCTGGGGAATATGGGGGTTCAAGTCATACCTGCTTCCTGCCCACTCAAGTTACCAAACTATCAGGGACTCTCACCACCAAGAACCCCTGATTGCAAGGAGTTGGTTTCAAGAAACTTTAAAAAACAGAAAGAGATGTTGGTCACATTGAAGTGACAGGAATCTAAATAGAAAAGCACTTAATTCTACAAAGTAAATAAATCTCTTTCTCAGGGAGGCAGGCCTGAGTCTGAACTCGGGGCTGAGTTTGGGGTTTACCTGGGTCACTGACACTGGCCTCAGGTACAAGGACTTTCAACCTCCGTTAACAACTTCCTATATGAACGCCAGGCCACCTGGGGACTCACTGCCTATCACCAGCTGACCAGCGAATCAAAGTCTCTCCTACTTGTGCGCTTACCTCTGCTGCCGTCTGGCTGTCTGGATCAACAGGCTCTGAGAGGGGCTTCCAGCAAGAACTATTCACAAGTGGAACAAAAGCTCAGCAGAGCTGTGCTGGAGCCAGGGGAGGTCCCGCATCCTGAATTTCAATGAGGGCCCAGCAAGTGGATCCCAGAAATGTTCACGCCAGCTGGGGCTGTCCTCCCCAACCCTGGAGGGGCCTCTCAGGTCTCCCTCATCACAGACCTGCCGGATGGGTATCTAGGAGTAGCACAAGTGGCCAAGAGCAAGCCTCCACGTACAGCATGCTGCCAGCCCTGTGCCCATACTGGTAGCTGAGCCCAAACTCTGGCCCACATCTCTTCCAGAAGCATTTCGCGGCTCCCAGGACTCTGCAAAGGAAACCTCCTTCCCAAGGTCACATGAACCGTGCCTTCTCGAGGCCGGGCTAGTCAAGCTGCTCAGGATTCCACCCAGCTGTTCCTGGGGCAGCCCTGAGGGCTGGCTGGCACCACCCTACAGCACCCTTTCTTCTTGCCCACCAGGCAGAGAAAAAGGACATGAATGTTTTTCATGCAGAAACACTGGCACCCTGGCAGCTCCAGCAACAGTTTCTTTGTGCTCATTGCAAAAAGCCTCGGACCAATGTGCTTTGAAAAACCAGCAAGAACTTGCTCCTTAAGCCACAAATCCACATCAAACCTGGGCGCAGCCATCAGCTTTCAAGTCACAGGGATTTGGCTGACTTAGCTTTCCAACCCAACAAGGAGGATGAAAAGTAGCTCGCAAACTCTTGACCCGTGACGTCAGGAATTATTTTGAAGTGACAGAGATCTCTCCCAAACTTCTGCAATGAATTTTAAAGCCGTCAACAGAATTAGTAGGAATTAGGCCAAAGGAATGAAGCCCTTTAGTTTCTTTTCGTTTGAAGAAAAATGTCAAGTAGAGTTTAACCATTTTTTGTGCCTTTCAAAAGTTATTTTTTACTAAGAAATGCAATAAGCTGCCTCAAACCAGGACTGCAGAGCAAATTCCACAAGGTTCAAGCTTTGAGCAGTCACTGAATAGCCCGTCTTCCCTGCTGGTGGCCACGCTGGTTTCTAAATAGTCCTGTTCTTTCACATGACCTTCAAGCAATTGTCTCTAGAATGCCCTCCTTCTCTCTGTCTGCTGAATCCTAACCACATTGCTAATTTACACAGTCAAGGCATGCTGACAGCCGTGACAGGAGGTGGCAGAGCTGCAGACGATCCAGGTACGAAGGCCCTGGGACAGTAGCAGCAAGGCTGGAAAGGAGGTATAGGATCTTGAGGGGGTGGGGGGCAAGGAGCAGCCAGGTGAGACACCTGTGGGCATGGAGATCACACAGTTTTAACAGAAATGCATGTGCTGAGGGGGCAGGTGTTGGCTGGCACGGAGGCGGCTGCACTGGCAGTGACGCAAGGAGACCCCACCCTGGATGGATCTGGAAGGACCAGCACTATCTGCTGTTAGTGACATGGGCTGAGTTCAAAAGGCCAGAGCCGGACAGGCCGGAGCAGGGTCACAGTGTAGACTTGACAGGGTTGTGGTGTCTGGGGTTGTTCACAGAGGTGTCTGGGTCCAGAGCTCCAGTTGGTGGCTCTCAGGGATAAGCTTGTCAGTGGCAGTGCCACTAACACATGGCTCTCGCAAGAAGACAGCCCAGCTGCCACTATGCACCCCCTTCTCTGGGGACATCTCTTTCACCAAAAACCACACCCCAAGTCCTTCGTACCAAATGGGCAATCCCAGCTACCACCTGATGGTATGTCCTAGGGCCTGAAGGCATGATGCCTGGCTCTCAAGGAAAACTCCTGACAGAGCCGATTCAGCAAAATAAAGACTTCCTGTTCAGAGCTGAACTGGACACCTAGCAGCGGCAGGATTGGCTACCTAGGGATGAGCTGGCATACTCAGGCCAGAAACCTCAGTACATTTTTTGAAAAAAAGAAACCATCCAGATTTTGTTCTGACCACAACCAAACTGCACTGGACACCAGAGACAGAAAATCATCAGGAAAATCCCCAAATATTTGGAAATTAAACAATGTACCTCAAAAGCAAAAGTTTCATATAAGTCAAGGGAGAAGTCACAAGGGAAATTGAAAACCGAACAAAATGAAAATACAATGGATGCAGCTAAGTTAGCTGAAAAAGAAATTTAGTTTCTAACCCTAAAAAGAGGACAGTTCCAAAGTGAAGTATCTAATTTTCCACCTTTAAAAGCTGGGGGGAAAAAAGCACAAATTAAACCAAAACCTAAGAAGTAAACTGTGAGAAATAAAAATCATTGAAATAATATGTTTACACAAAAAAGATTCATGACACCAAGAGGTGCTTTAAAAAAATAAAGATAGTAAAGCTGAGAGGTATTCAACTCCATCAAGAAAAGCTGGAGAAATAATTACTGCTGTCAAAAATGAAACTGGTTCGTACACACTTTAAAAAATAGGAAGGGGGCCCAGCAGGATGGCTCAGTGGTCTAAAGCGCCTGCTTGGAAAAGCTTGGGCGGCTTCAGGGACCGCGGTTCAATCCCCGGCACCACATGCTGCGCCAGCCCCGCCCTCGGGGCGAGCTGAGCCGGCCATAAAAATGAGTGAATAAACAAATAAAGGTTCTGAAACAAGAAAAAAATAAATAAAATAAAAAATAGGAAGGCCCTGGAGCTGTGATACATGCCTCTAAGTCCTAGGCGGCTGAGGCAGGACGATAGAAAGTTGAAGCCCGATCCAGGCAATTAGGAAGATAATATCTCAAACTAAAATTTTAAGTGGTTAGGGATGTGGCTCAGGGCAAAGACCTTGGGTTCATATCCCAGAACAACACACACACACAAAGGAAATATTATGAGCCACTTTATTTTTTATTTATTTATTTTTGCTTTTTTTTTTTTTTTTTTTTTTTTTGAGACAGGGTATCACTACGCAGTTCAGGCTGGCCTTGAGCTCACTTTTGTAGCCCCGGCTGGTCTCGAACTCACATCTGATCCTCCTGCCTCAGCCTCCCAAGTGCTGGGATTACAGGCATGAGCCACCACCACTCCTGGCTATGAGCCACTTTATACTCTTGATTTCACAAGCTGGGCAAGCAAGCTCTTAAAAACAAAGAAACAAATTACCAAAGTTTGCTCAAATTGCACTGATAACTTGGATAGCGCTATACATAATGCAGAAGTTGAATTTGTATTTTAAAACCTTCCTGTAAAGAAAAACGCCCAGCCCATATGAATTCTCTAAATTTGATGAAGCATATAGTTAGAAAACTACTCCACGCATCACCCTCCGCTGCAACACAACAGCGCAGAGACTCCTGGCGCTCCGGGCGGCTCCCTGCCCACCCACGCAAGTCCCGCCCAGCTGGCCCCACGCTACGCCGCTCCCCTCCCCGGGGCAGTCTATCGCTCCCAAAAGGCATCACGCGTTCCCTCACGTGCCGATACAGCTAACGGTCCCAGCAAGCACCACTACCCTAATTGGTCAAAAGGCGCGCCGCTCCCATTGGCTGAGGCCAACGGTAGGCGGGTGCAGGCGCAGACGTGGCCCGCCCATTGGAGGAGGGCAGAAGCCTCGTGCAGGCACCTTCGGCGGGCGATTGGGGCGAGCGGGAGCCATGTTGCGCCTCGCGGCTAAGCTGGTGGCCTTCTTCTGGAGAAGGGAAGACACCCTAGAAGAGGACCAGTGCCCTGGGCAGGAGCTCGTGGGAGGTGCGCGTGGGGTAGATAGGGCTCCTGCAGGCATCCGTCACCCCTCAGGGTTCTCCAGTGCTTATAGAACGTGGCGGGCGGGGGTGGGGGGGGTTGCAGCCTTTGACCCTTAGCGGGTCAAGGACAAAGGTTCAGGCCTGCGTGCACCTTGACTGCCAGCTGTCCCAGCTTCTGGTGGCGGAGACAGGCAGAGCACTCTGTGCCGTGTGTGGACCCACACAGAGCCCGGGGTGCTCTATGCCTTGACCCCCGTGGTGACCCCTCCTCAGTGGGGTGCGATTGCCGTCCTGTCAGCTGGCTTCACTTCACTGCAGAGCTCTGAGAAGCGCAGTCTCATCAAGTACGGAGCACCCCCAGACCCTTTTTCTGGCCTAGGACTCTGATTCAGGAAAAAGTTTCCATTGCTTTCTCTCACCGCTAAAATCACAAGGGACACAAGAAATGGCAATAAGGGACCAGGTGTGCTGTGGACACATATCTGTAATCCTAGCACTCAGAAAGGCTTGATCCTTACAAGAGTGGGAGGCCAGCCTGGGCTATATTGTGAGACTCTGTATCCAAAAAAAAAAGAAAAAGAGGTATCAGGAATGAAGTTAATAAAATTGAGGCTATCTAGTAAAGGCCATCTGGGTGTAGACAAGCCAGTGCTTCTAACCGGCCTGAAGCAAGTTACCTTCTCAGGTCTCAGTGGAGTAGATCTGGACCTTCAGTGACAGCCAGAGCTCCAGCTCCCTGCAGCACTAAGCTTGCTCAACCAAAAGTTGACCTGAGCATCAGAGGCATCTTATGAGAAGGGGCAGAGAACGTGCAGCTCCAGACCCTTGATGAGTGACTTAGTCACCTTCCAGTGACTGGGACCTAATACTCAGAACATAAAAGAAGAAAACTTATTTGGCACATGGTTTCCAGGGAGTTCACTCCACGGTCAGCTGAGCCAAGGCAGGAATCTGCCGCTGTGTAGTGGTAAAGGACCAGGCAGAGGGACGCTACTCGCCAAGGCAGCCAGGAAGCAGAGAGAGGAGCCCTAGAGGAGAATGTTCTTTCAGGTCACACCCTAGTGACCGTGTCCCGCCAGGCCCCACCTCCCTAACAACCCAGACTCTTGGGGCTGCTGCTGCTGGTATTGACAGTGACAAGGGAAGGTGAGGGTAAAGCACATGTCAAGGACTCCCTGGATGCTCATGTAAATCTAACTGAGCTTACCAGCTCCTCGGAGCTTTAGAGATACATTGTACGTGTGTTGTGTCATGGTGGTTGTCATTTCCATTTTAGAGAGGTAACTGGTACACAGTGGTTAAGGGTCACTGGGGTAACACATGATAGTAGGGTAGCTTTAAATAAAACTCAGGCAGTCTGGCTTTGCAGTCAGGGCTGTCACCACATATCCACCCACCCTACTCTGAAAACTCGAAAACCCTGTATCTTAAGCTCTGCTCCCTGACAGGGTCTCTGTCTCAAACCCAGCCCATTAGGTTCCCATCCCATATGGACCCTTGTGTTCTGCCTTTATTTGGTAGAGCTTAATTGTAGTGGGCTTGCTTTTGTGGCCAGTGTAACTTCTTTGCTTACTTTACTCAGGTGACACCAAGTTGAAAACTGTGCAGGGTGTTGTGACAAGGTACTGCAGTGATTATGGCATGATTGATGACTTGATCTACTTCTCCAATGAGGCTGTGACTGGCAGTGTGGTTCTGAACGTTGGACAGGAAGTGGTTGCACTTGTAGAAGAAAATAAAGTGTCAAATGGACTGAAAGCAATTAGGGTAAGTGCTCATCCAGGAGCAGTTTCAGCCTCTCACAGGTGGTGCGGGCAAGAAGGGAGAGACTGGAGTCTATTAGACCTTCAAAGGGGAGCTCTTGTTCTTTCTCTTGGTTTTTTTTTTTGTTTGTTTGTTTGTTTTGTTTTGTTTGAGACAGGATCTTACTGTATAGCCTGGACCTTGAACTAATTATCCTGTCTCAACTTTCTGACTGCTGGGACTACCGTATAAGCTTGTACCACCATGCCCAACTTACTTTATTCTTTATACCTTCTACTTTAAATTATGGTCATAATAAACCATTGAAACTTTATAGAAATGTATAATTCAGAAGATAAAATTTGCCTATAAATGTTTGCCATGGAAATTACTGTTGACATTTCTTTTTTTTATTTAATTTTTTTATTTTTTTCTTGTTTCAGAACCTTTGTTTATTCACTAATTTTTATGGCCGGCTCAGCCCACCCCGAGGGCAGGGCTGACGCAGCATGTGGTGCCGGGGATCGAACCGCGGTCCCTAAAGCCGCCCAAGCTTTCCCAAGCAGGCGCTTTAGACCACTGAGCCATCCTGTCGGGCCCCACTGTTGACATTTCTTTCTTGTAGTGTTTTTAAATCCCTCTCTGAGGGAGAAGGCACTGACTGCCAGCTGCCTCCTTCTTCTTTATTGGACTGTTATTTAGCATATTCCTTTTTCACATAAAAATAGTATTTTTGTATTAGTTCTTACAGTCAGGTGTGGCAGTACATGCCTGTAATGAGAGATAGGATCACCTGTTGGAACCCAACTTAAACGTCTTAGACCTGGAATTGAAAAAAAAGATAACAAAAAAGGTCTGGGGATGTAGCTCAGCGTGAAAGCTCTGAATTCAATCTCTAGCACCAAAAAAATAAATTCATTGCAGTACGATTGCTAGGTTAAAGGCTATACAGATTTAATCATTAATGATTATGATCAGTCATTGTCCAAATGGTCTTATGCTAGTTTACACTCTCATTCTAGGAATAGAATGAGAATGCCTGCTATGCAAAATTGATTAACAAGTGTTATTAAGCTTGGAAATCTTTGCCAATTTAATAAATAAAAATGATCTTAGGATTTTAATTCATTTATAGCCCTTGAAGTACATTCTTTTTTTTCTGTGAATTATACTCATGTCTTTTACCCATTCTTTGCTTGATTTCAGCTCATTAGGGAAACTAGACCCTTTTAAGAAAAATTGTTGGGGCCAGGGAGATAGCTCAGTGGAATAAGTGCTTGCCTGGCAAACTCAAGGTCTTCAGTTCAATCCCTGGTACCACTAAAAGAAAAAGAAAAATTGTTACGTGAAAATGTTAAAAATATTTTCCCAAAAAATCATCTTTAAGTTTGTTTCACTGTTTCATTTTAAGTAATAAATGCGATGAAACTGAGGACCTTGCCCTTGCTAGGCAGGCACCTGTGCCACTGAGCTACATCCCCAACCCATTGTAATGGTCTTGTCTGTGTAGATTGGGGCACTGTAAGAAGTCATCAGCTTATTCTATTTCTTAGCACAAATGCTCACTGAACTTTTCTTCTGTAAGTTGTTAGTTTATCAATATTTAAGTGTGGCATACCTAACATCTGTTGTGGCACACAAGCACAGAAGGAACCAGATACTTCTTAAGCTAGCCAGTCTCCTTGCTGAGAAACCCATTTTTCTCTACTGATTTGGAAGGTTGCTTTCCAAATGGAACAGTGTAGCTTTTCCTGTGGACTCCTGTGGCGTGGCTGCTGCAGGTTTCCCTTCCTTACCTGATTTGTGGATGGGATGTTCTTGACTCTTCACGAATTCTGGATAAACTTTTTGTGATTAATTCTCTGCTCCAATTTGCTTTGGATAGCACTGACCTTATAAATTGTACTTGGAATATTTAACATTTGGCTCATTTTTAGCCTTCTCCAACTACAAATTATGAACATTTAGCTCTCTTTTTTATTCTTTTTACAAGAACATTTGTAGTTTTTCTCTTTGGAAAGTTTTGAAAATGTGTTATTTCCAATATATTTTTGTTACATTATCAATATAGTTTTGCATAGTATTTTAAGATTATTTTTCTCCTGACATAAGGAAAGGTATTTTTATGTAATTTGAAAGCTAGCAAACTTAATGAAAGGTTTCCACTATTTTCTAAAAATACTTGATTTATATTTTTATTATTTAATAAGTACCATCTTAATGCTTAATATCACATTCCTGAATTTTAAGAATAATGCATGTACATAAAAATAGCTCAAATTATAAAATTGTATTTGGTGTGATAATCATCAGTTATGTGTAGCTATTTATGTTTCTTTTTTTTTTTTTAACTTTAAAGTTTAGTCTTTTTTCTTTTTTTCTTTTTTTTTTTTTTTTTTTTTTTTTTTTTTTTTTTTTTTTTTTTTTTTGTCTTTTTTTGAGACAGGGTCTCGCTATGCAGTTGAGGCTGGTCCTGAGCTCACTTTTGTAGCCCAGGCTGGTCTCGAACTCGCACCAATCCTCCTGCCTCAGCCTCCCGAGTGCTGGGATTACAAGCGTGCGCCACCACGCCCGGCTATTTTTTTCTTTTAATAAGAAATGATAGGGCCCGGCGGGATGGCTCAGTGGTCTAAAGCGCCTGCTTAGGAAAGCTTAGGCAGCTGCAGGGACCACAGTTTGATCCTCAGCACCACATGCTGCGCCAGCCCTGCCCTGAGGGTGGGCTGAGCCAGCCATGAAAATAAATAAATAAACAAAAGGTCTGAAACAAGAAAATAAAATAAAATTCTTTAAAAAGAAAAAAAGAATGTGCCGGCAGGATGGTTCAGTGGTCTAAAGCGTCTGCAGGCAGATGCAGGGACCACAGTTCAATCCCTGGCACCACATGCTGCGCCAGCCCTGCCCTCAGGGCAGACTGAGCCAGCCATAAAAATAAATAAAAACAAATAAAAGTTCTGAAACAAGAAAAATAAAATTAAAAAAAAGGGCCCGGCAGGATGGCTCAGTGGTCTAAAGCACCTGCAGGCGGCTGCAGGGACCGCAGTTCAATCCCTGGCACCATGTGCTGCACCAGCCCTGCCCTCAGGGCAGGCTGAGCCGGCCATAAAAGTAAATAAAACAAAGGTCTGAAACAAGAAAAAAAAAAAATGAATAAATAAAAAATAATTTTAAAAAAATAAGAAATGACAAGCCAGGCGTGGTGGCACACACCTGTAATCCCAGCACTTGGGAGGCTGAGGCAGGAGGATCAGCGTGAGTTCGAGACCAGCCCGGGCTACAAAAGTGGCTCTTAAGATCATTATCTAATTCATCCTGTGTGTGTAAGTGCATGGTTTTGCTCCTGCTATGTTTCCTGTCTTTTCTGTTTGCAGGCACTTTATTGTTTAACACTTAAGTCCTTGGTTTCCATTCAGCTGTGTTATACCTTTCCATTTTTATTTCTTTTTTTTTTGAGTTCTTATACTAGGGAGACTATACAATAGTGTAGGTCTGGTTTATTTCACTTATGAGTATATGTTCAAGATACACCCACTTATATATGAAGTCTTCCAGTTTGTCATTCTTTATAGCTGAGTAATATTCCATTGTATAAAAATACCAGATCTTTTTCAGCCATTCTTCAGATGATGAGCATTTTGGTTGTTTCCAAGATTTGGCTAACATGAATTGTGCTGCTATGAGCATAGGTGCACAGAGATCACTGTGATACAGTGTTTTCAGTTCCTCTGGGAAAATCCCCAGTAGGGGCATAGCTGGATTGAACGGGATCTCCAGTTCTAGTTTTTTAAGGAGTCTCCACAGTACTTTCCAAAATGGTTGCACTAGTCTGCATTCCTACCAGCAGTGGAGAACATTTGTTGTTGGTTGATTTCTTTATGATAGCCATTCTTTCTGGGGTGAGGTGATATCTAAGTGTTGTTTTAATTTGCATTTCACAAATGACTAGTGACGTGGAGCATTTCTTCATGTAATTTTAGGCTTGTTGAATTTCTTTCTCTGAGAAGTGTGTATTCATCTCAGATGCCCATTTCTGGATTGGGTGTTTTAATTTGGGGACCTTAACTTTTTTTAGTTCTTTATAAATGCTAGGTAGAAGACCTTTGTCTGAATATTTATTAGTTAAAATTTTTTCCAAATTAGTAGATTGTCTTTTCACTGTGTTGGTAATTTCTTTTTTTTTTTTTGTTTTTTGTTTTTTTTTTGTTTTTTGTTTTTTTGAGACAGGGTCTTGCTATGCAGTTGAGGCCGGCCTTGAGCTCACTTTTGTAGCCCAGGCTGGTCTCGAACTTGCACCGATCCTCCTGCCTTGGCCTCCCAAGTGCTGGGATTACAGGCGTGAGCCACCATGCCTGGCTTTTTTTTTTTTTTTTTTTTTTGTTTCAGAACTTTTGTTTGTTTATTTTTATGGCCAGCTCAGCCTGCCCTAAGGGCAGGGTTGGCACAGCATGTGGTGCCGGGGATCGAACCGTGGTCCTTGCAGCCACCTAAGCTTTCCTAAGCAGGTGCTTTAGACCACTGAGCCATCCTGCTGGGCCCCAGTAACTTCTTTTGACATGCAAAAAACTTCTCAGCTGGAGGAGGTCCCAGTTGTTGATTCAAGTGTTAAATATACATTTTGATTTTTGTATATGAACTCTTTGCCTACCCTGAGGTGTTCAAGATTTCCTCCCACTTTCTCTTCCAGGAGATTGTGTTTCTCTTTTAATATTTAGATCATTAATCCATTCTGACTTTAGTTTAGTGCATGGTGATAGACCTGGTTCAAGTTTTAGTGTTCAGCATGTAGAGATCCAGTTTTTCCAACACCATTTGTTAATGAGGCTGTCTTTCTTCCAGTAAACATGTTTGGCACCTTTGTTGACAATAAGGTGGCTGAGTGTGTCTGTATTTGCTTCTGCAGCTTCTAATCTATTGTATTGATCCTCAGGTCTATTTTTTTTTGCCAATGTCATGCTGATTTTATCATGGTAGCTCTGTAGTATAACTTTAGGTCAGGAATTGTAATGCCTCCTGCCTTATCTTTGTTGCCCAGCATTGTCTTTGCAGTTTTAGGTCTTTACTGGTTCCAAATAAATTTTCGGAATGATTTCTCCAAGTCTGAGGTATGTTGATGATATTTTGATAGGGATTGCATTAAATCTGTATAACAGTTTAGGGAGTATGGTCATCTTCACAATGTTGGTTCTACCTATCCAGGAGCAGGGAATATCTTTCCATTTTCTGAAATCCTCTAGGATCTCTTTTTTCAGAGTACTGCAGTTTTCATTGAATAGATCTTTTACTTCTTTAGTTAGGTTAATTCCTAAGTATTTCTTTTTTTGTGTGTGTGATGCTATTGTTTCTCTAATTTCTCTCTCTGTGTTTATTATCTGTGTAAAGGAATGCTATTGACTTTTGTGTGTTGACTTTGTATCCTGCTATGCTACTGAATTTGTATCCTGCTATGCTACTGAATTTGTTTTAATTCTAGTAGCTTCTTGGTAGAGTTTTTTGGGTCTTCCAAGTAGATTATCATGTCATCTGCAAATAATGATAGTTTAACTTCTTTTTTATCATTTTTAATAAGAAACAATAAGACAGTTTCAAAATATGTTAGTACATTCTCAATAATTGACACGTTGCATAGTGTTGTCTACATAATAGTTATACAGAGCATAGGGTGTGGGCATGAAGAAATTTCTGATCAATATTGGTAAGGAAAGAGAAAAGAAAGAAAAAGAAAAAAAATTTCTTCTCTTTGAGCTGAGAGGAAGTAGCTGTATACACAATCCAGTGTTCCTTATTTGCATTGGGTTGCTGGTGAAGCTGATAATGTTGGAGGCTGTTGATTCAAGCCTACTTGCAATCAACATCCCCCCCTTTTTTTGTTGCACCTCTAAAAGACCAGAATGACAGGCATCCCAAGCATGAAAAGTCTTTTTAAGGTTCTTAGGACCAATATCTGATTTCTTTACCTATTCTTATTCCTTTTATTTCTCTCTCTTGTCTAATGGCTGTAGCTAATGATTCCCAAACTCCATTGAATAGGAGTGGTGACAGAGGACATCCTTGTCTTGTACGAGATCTAAGAGTAAAAGACTTCAGCTTTTCCCCATTTAGAATTATGTTAGCCATTGGATTTTCATAGATGGCTCTTACCAGACTAAGATAGAGGCCTTCTATTCCATTTTACTGTAGGGCTGTGAGCATGAATGAGTGTTGGACTTTGTCAAAAGCCTTTTCTGCGTCAATTGAGACAATCCTGTGATTTTTGGCTTTGGCTCTATTGATACAGTGTATTATATTTATAGATTTGCATATATTAAGCCATCCTTGCATCTCTGGGATGAAGCCTACCTGGTCATGGTATATAATTTCCTTAATGATTTGCTGTGTTCTATTGGTGAGCATTTTATTGAGATTTTTTGCATCTATGTTCATGAGAGAAATTGGCCTGTAGTTCTCTTTTTTTTCAGTTGCATCTCTTTCTGGTTTTAATGTCAGTGTAATACTTGCCTCTAGGGATTATTTTGGGAGGATTATTTTCTTTTCAGTTTTATTGAAGAGTTTGAGGAGTATTGGGATTATATCTTCTGTAAATTTCTTGTAGAATTCAGTGGCAAATCCATCAGGACTTGGACTTTTCTTTGTCGATAGACTTTTTATTACATTTTGTATTTCACTGGCTGTTATTAAGTTATTGAGAGTTCTTATATTTTCTTGATTCAGTTTTGGTAGTTTGTACCTTTCTAGGAATCTGCCCATTTCATCTGTTTCTGAATCTGTGCTGGATCTGTAGTAACTTCACTTTTTTCATTCTTTATTGCTTGAATTTGAGTCCTTTCTTTCCTCTTCT
This sequence comes from Myocastor coypus, assembly GCA_004027025.1. Lineage (NCBI taxonomy): Eukaryota > Metazoa > Chordata > Mammalia > Rodentia > Myocastoridae > Myocastor > Myocastor coypus. The sequence goes on from PVJA010000768.1 coordinate 138,940, forward strand.
TGTTGAGGCTAGCTAGGGGTTTATATTTTTTTTAGTCTTTCAAAGAACCAGCTTTTTGATTCACTAATTCTTTGTATTGTCTTCTTTGTCTCGATTGAATTAATTTCTGCTCTAATTTTATAATTTCTCCCCATCTTTGGGCTTTGGGTTTCATCTGCTCTTCCTTTTCTAGTTGGTGTAGGTGCTGCATAAGAGTATTTATTTGTTCCCTTTCTGATTATTATTATTATTATTATTATTATTTTAAAATAGAAAATTTGTTGGGAAAGAAAGCTTCTGTCCAAGAGGGGAACAGAAGGGGAGCCTGAGTGGGTTGTCCCCGAAATTGTCTTTCTTTAGGGGTCTTATAGGACAAAACCATGTGACAAGACCGACCTAAGGTGAAACTAGGGGAACTTACTTAGGTGGTCATGAGGTGGGACAAAGTCATGGTTGACCAATGAGATTACAAGCATCACTGTTGAGGTAAAATTGATTAATTCAGGAGCAAATTGGGAAGCAAGTCACATAGCAAGTGGGCATGAATACAGAATAAGGGTTCTTTTTGTTGGGGCTGACTTTCTGGCTCATTTAGGCTCTTTTAGAGTGATTGATACTCATTTAGAATATCTATCCCTGATACTTAACTTTAAATGAGTGAGCATCTGCATTTCCTTGCTCTTTTGTTTCAAGGTCTGGCCCACAGGTGCCTGTACCTTGCAAAGCTGCATAGTCAAGTTGCTTTCGATATTGTCCTGGAGGGCCTGGCCCTATCTGACTGCCTATAATATTTCTATCTAATTCAGCTGCCTGCAACATTCCCCCCTCTGAAGAAGTAACCCGAACTGCTGTGAGGGAATTATGGGTGATGACTTCTCTGGCTTCTTCAGGCTGAAAGGGGTCGTAGTTGTAATTGGCAGTCAGAGGTACTCTCCAGAGGGTCTATCTAAAGGCCCTCAATAGACACCAGGCACTTTTATCTTGAGTAGTCATATAGCTTTGAGTCTCTGTCCAGTGATCTCAGTGGATGACCTCCAGTTGATGAAGGAAGAAAAACCGATCTTTTAACCTGAAAAACACTTGGACGAGTTCATGTTCTCTAAAACTAAAGAATGGACTAGAAGCAGAAAAGAGGAAGCATAGCAGGAACAGATCCATGCACTTATGTACACAGGATGAATGATATTGTCCCTGAGAACCTTTAAAAGATTTTTCATGCTTGGGATACCTGTCATTCTGGTCTTTTAGAG